>NW_022983974.1:0-60345 GCF_010724455.1 Aspergillus lentulus | reverse complement strand
AATCTAACCATGGTTAGTTAGTAGGGGCCTAGCTAGGCCTAGCTAGGCCTAGTGGCGGATTTTGCGGTGAAACTCAAACCAAATCGGAACAGATCAGGTTTGGTTCCGATTTCTAAGATTTGGACTCGAAATCGCAGCAGTTCGGTTCCAACTGGTTTTGAACTCGCCCGAACTCAGACCGAATGCAACTCTAGGTATAGAAGCTATACCCCTTACTCCTAACCCTCATATATTCTCTTAAAATACTACTAAAGTAAGTAAACTATATTAAAAGATCTCTAATCTTAAAGCCTATCCTTATAACAGTGCCTAGGACAAAGCCTAAAGTGAATAACAGGAATTGGAGTACTCCTCATGACCAAGCCCGTACTAGAATCCCCAAAGTACCACTTATTGCACGTTAACGTGACGCGCTCAAATCAAGTTATTGGCTGACGCGGATTTGACGGTGGGACATCCCCAACCCAGGTGAAAGTGCAGATCTCATCAGAATTCTAGCTGGAGGGAATGAACATGATCACCAGCTGCGCATAACTTATCAACGCTAGCTCGAAAGCCTCGACGAGGTGCTGAAACAATTACATGGCTATTTAGAACAGGACTGAACAACGGGTGTAAGGACTGGGTTCGTGATCATTCCTTTGAGGCCAAAGCGTCGCTGCCGATCATGTATATAGCCACTTTTACCTTAAAACAATGGAGTTTCTGTTCAAATTATTCATACTTGGAAGGAAAAAGCTTTGGTATATGAAAATGAAGCTGTGCTATCAACAAAGTTGATTGTTTTCTTATTCCCAAATGACAGGATTGGGGATCAACCAGACACATGAGGTGAGTACGATGAAGCCTCTTGGGTTTCCAACTTTTTCTGAGGAAAAGTACAAATGATTTAGATACCGCACAGTACAGGCATAGTAAAAACACCTCAATAATTTAACTGGCACTAACACTTTGGCAGCCGCGCTGGAAAGTAATCATCATGTGCCTGGAGGTTCTGGAGGTCAGACCGATCACTGTAGACAAGCACCTCAGCGGGTATGGCATTGGGATCGATGGTATTGGAATTAACGAGGACACACTGGTCTGCAGAAAGGAATTGCTGCAGCGGCCCTATGAATCTGGGCTCAGGGAAAAGAGTAGCCTGCGTGAAGTCGGTCAGACGCCCACCAGTCTCTGTTACTGCAAGATGCTGAGTAACATACAACAGGAGACTGGGCAGCTATGACAGTGGCAAATGCAACGGAGAGGAGCTGGGTGAACAGCATGGTTATTGAGTGTGTTGTTCTTTTTGCCTTGTGTGCTGGTTGGTGCCGAAACCTCTCCGTATGTGGGGGTGTGTGTTTTCCTCTCTTACTATAGAATTAGGATGGTTAGGATCTGCTTGAATATGGCAGTTTACATTGGTGAACTTTCTTGGAACACAACAGCTGAAAGTCAAGAGGGATTCGATTTTTACTTCAGGGTAGTAGTGATATCAATGTTTGATAACTAATTGAAAGGGATTGACTATCATGTGCATGGACTAGTTTGGACCAAGCGTGTATAATTTTAAAACAATGTAAGATACCATCTGCTCTGTATCAGATTTATCCATAGGGGGTACATCAGCTCCTTCAATGCAATAATCCACTGTATGGTAGAGTCCGTTTGCCAACGGCAGAGAAGAGCGCAAACGAGAGGCAGACTGTCTTACCAGCGCTAGTCAATGGTTCGTACAAGGCCTATAGAACCAACAACGATAATCATCTCTGGAGACCTTAACTAATCTCGGATCTGTCATCTTTTGGTAGGCATATCTCAAAATAACCTTCCAACAAAAGTCCCCGCACTCATTTTACCCGTCCTATTGGCAGAACCCGGCCCAAAGGATTCTGCTGCTACAAACATCTCCGGAGTT
Source organism: Aspergillus lentulus (assembly GCF_010724455.1). The sequence continues at coordinate 58,448 of NW_022983974.1, read as the reverse complement.
TGCACCTTAAGCTAGCCGCAAGGGTAGTAGTATTATGGGCGATATCGCGCCAGGAGGCTCCTGGGGACCTGATTACGAGTCAGGCATAATACTCTCCCTTTCTAGGCCAACCGGCATGCGCGTCCGTACCCTCGAGCCATCATACGGTGTCCGCAGGCCTAGCTAGTAGAGTTGTAGAAAAGTAGCGTGGAAAAGCAACGTTGTAATAGCGTGAATTGGGGCAACACATCCCCAACTGAGCCAAAAGAGTACTTTGACCAGACCCTCTTGGTCTGGTCGCCTGAATCGCACCTGATATATGGCTATGAGCATCTGGCGCGGCCCCCAGCCGCGACAAGCGTAGAAAACCAGCACAGGAAAGCAACAAAGAAAGTGCTGCCGGATCTGCTTCCCTGGAAGACAAGCAGGCACGTTGGACATCTTCCGGAGAAGACAGGGTTTCAACCCAGACCACGTCACAGCGTGTCTGCCTAAATATACGACAACCCTGTCAGCTCTTATCGCCGAAGAAGCTAAAAAGCACCCTCAGCTTCAAATTACAATTACCCGACACAGGGATGTATAAAATTAACATTAATTACAAAATCCACGGAGGGATTGCCAGGCAACTCCCTCCATCTTTGACATTCTTTGTTTGCTGTCCCGCAAAGAGGGCCCAGGCGCAAAGCCGCGTCCCTCGTCGCCCAGAGCTTCTACCTAATAAAAGATAAGGTTAGCACTGCGTACTTTGTCGCCCGCAAGGAGCTCTCCAGCTTTCCTCGCCCATCGTCGCATCTGTCCACAAACAAACATACTAACAATGTCTTCGCCCTCCCTTCCCTTTGCACTCCCCTCTTCCCTGAGCGGTAAAACCTACCTAGTCACGGGCGCCAACACTGGGATTGGCCTATCCACCGCACAAGCACTCTCCACCCGCGGCGCCCGCGTGTACATAGGCTCGCGCTCACTGGAAAAAGCCAACACCGCAATCGAGACGATCCGCGCCGAAACCCCGAATGCCGATCTGCACATTCTGCAAATGGACCTCCTAGACCTGTCGTCCGTCGTGAAGGCAGCAAAGGAATTCAAATCAAAAGAAACCAAATTGCACGGCTTGGTGAATAACGCGGGAATCATGGCGACGCCGTTTGCGAAAAGTCCGACAGATGGGTTCGAGGCGCAGTGGCAGACGAATTATATTTCGCAATGGTTGCTCACCTGGCATTTGCTCGACACACTCGTGAGCACGGCGCGGGAGGAAGGGTCCGCGGGGAGTGTGCGGATCGTGAACGTCACGAGCAACGGACATAAATTCGCGCCCAAGATGGGAATCGATTTTGAGGATCTGAGCCTGGAGAAGAGCGGGGGGATCTGGTCGCGGTATGGGCAGAGTAAGCTGGCTAATATCCTGCATGCGAAGCAGCTCAATAAACTGTACGGGGCGACTACTCAGAGTGAGAACACGGAGGCGGCAGCGCCGGCGATCTGGACCGCGGCGGTGCATCCGGGGTCCATTGATACGAATCTCAACAAACAGACTGCGCTGCCAGGGTTGCTTTACACGGTGCTGAAGACTCTGGGTGTGTACTCGCAGCCGAGCGAGGGGGCGTATAATTCGGTGTTTGCGGTTGCGTCGCCAGACTTCAGGGCGGGGGATAGTGGGCAGTATTTTGTGCCGGGGCCGAAGAGGGAGAAGCCGAGTAAGGTTGCGCAGGATATGGGGCTGGCGGATAAACTCTGGGAGTGGACAAAGGGGGATTTGGGGAGGAGGCAATTGCTGAAGTGAATATCAAATTGTGCAAGTAACGTCTGGTAATTGGTGTCTAATTTGTCGGAATCGAGAGCAGCCGTCTAGCTACCTGACCAGTGTATATATTTACACTGCAACCATAGATTTTTAAACCATGTGTGTTATTATTCTTTTGAAGCTAGTCTCACCACCTAACATGCCTAAATCTACTAAAATTTAATGAACCTTGCATTATCAAGTCCTGCGAAGCCGTCCAACGCTAAGAAAAACCCAAACGTTACTAAGATCGCGCGTGAATATAGACGCTGTTCAGTAGTTGAATATGTTATGCCCTGCACTTGCTTATATAACTAAGATACTGAGATATCCTACACTTGGCAGGATGTTGCGCATCTTACTGTGCCACAATTCACTGAATATATAGTCAGCTGGGCAGTATGGACGGAAGTTGACCCGTAATACCTCTAAGATATAAGTCCTTGCCCGTTAGAAATGCTACATGATTCCGACACCAGAGTTTCATGATTAACAGCTGAATCAATCAATCAACCAATGGACCGGTTTGCGTAACACCGTACAGACTTCTTGTATGCAACCGCCCCTACGAGTGACACTACTTCTTAACGCAAGGGCGGAAGATACCGGACTGATGGCAGAAAAATCGCAAGTTGAAGTTGCGCTGACAGGAATAGTCATCATATCAGCCTCGGGACATGCGGGGAATTCGAGGGCGGATTCGACATCAAAGGCGCCGAGCACAGTGGAGCTGGTCGTTGTGGCCCTGTGGGCGCCGGGCACGCACATTGTTGTGGAGCTGGCGGGTGTAATGGGCGGCGGATGTTAGATCAACAGGACAAGAGTTTTGACAGTATTTTGAGTTTTAAATTTTCCTTTAGCACCACGATCTGATTCTTTTCAGAAACAGCGAAAAATTTCCGTTTATTTTGTTATACATACATAGTTACCTGGTGGCTAGTGACACCCGACCACCTCCCTGGCACCCCCTTTTAATTATATTATGACCCTAGGATACTATGATTTACAGTAATTAAGAGTAATCATAGATACTCTGGGGGGCGCTGGGCCGCTGCCCCCAGGGCCCCCCCGATATATGCGGGAGCTCTGAGAGCACGTGATAACCTTTTTTTATGAGCCAATCAGAAGTCCTAAAAGCCTAAATCTAGGACCAATCAGGTTGAGCGCCAATAAAAGAGGTAAAATGGAATGCAGTAAGACATGCTTCGCTTCGCTCCGGAATGACCTACTGAGTATGTGTTACTGGAACCAAGTTTTAGATTATAATTTTGGATACAGTAGGTTTTAATGTACATATATAGGAACTGAGAATGGTCTGTGAGGAGTATTTTCTCTTGGGTTATGCTGTGATCACGCTGATTGCATTTCTGAGGGGATGGTTTGAACTCACACCAATACAAGGATTGAACTCAGCCCCCAAGAGCTCGATGATGTTGGCCGGGATTCCCAATCAGGCAGTTTCTGCCTTGTGGCTGAACACGCAGTTAATACTTAAAAGCTCAAGGAGAGCAACCTTGAGAGCGATGGGTCGCAAGGGCATTTATTTGAAATGAGAGACGGTTTGAGAAATAATATCCTCCACATCGCTGCTTGCCGAGCCAAGCCCGAGTGTGTCACCTGGATCCTTGACTCTATGACCACCAACAATTCAGATCTCAAAGGAGGCCGGAATATTGAAGGCTACACTCCTCTGGAGGCATTGCAGGCCCAACTCGAGGTGACGCGTCTGGGTAAATATCTTGGACAACACTTCTTAGTCAAAGCCGGTAAGTTCGATGGGTTTCCCGACGAAGCAGTCCGGTGTATGCTCGCTCTCCGTGGATGGCCGACCACCCAGGACAATTCGCCCCGTTGGGCCTGTACCCGTTTCGGTTGTACCTGTGGCCTCTGTCTTAGAGGCTTTCTCAGCCATCGGATGAGGCAGACCCTGCAGCTAACTGCTGAGGAGCTTCTCTGTAGACTCGAAGCAACGGAAACGAGTGACAGCCGTCTTTGGTGCAGGGTCAATGGGGATTTACTCGGGTATATCCCAGAAGATTATTCGTTCAACATTTAAGAAAAGCAGAGTCCTGCGCCGCGGATTTAAAGAGTTTATCACCACAATCATTGAGTGTCTGCAAACTGGTGGAGGCCCTACGCCGGATGATTTGATGTCTCTTTATAAGAAAAAGCGAATCTGGCCTCAAATGAATACGTTCTATTTCAGTCGGGGCGGAAGTATCGGAGCGGGTCTTAATCTTATTCTGGATCTTGCAGGAGAGATATTCGAGTATATTTTCAACCTGAGGGAGCGGGATCATGAGCCCTTGCCTGCTCTACCATGGTGTCGGAATGATTCGGAGTTTGAGCTGGTGAGACGGCAGTGTACAACCATTCCGTGTGAATGACCAGGACCCTAATGCTTCGATCAACGAGCGTTTTTCGTGAGTCTTCTTCATTTCTTTCGTCTATAAGCCTTTCTTTCTTTGTTGAGAACAGCTATCGCGCGAGACTAACATTTCACTTTCACTCTAGACTTCAGGCGTCATGGATTCCGCCTGTGATGCAGATGATGGAATGTGTTGACCATTCTGCTCGTCAAAGAAACGAATTTTGGGAAGCGTAGAATAAAATCTTGGTGATGAGAGCAAGCGAGTGATTATATTCCGAGAAGAGCCCTGTCATTAACCTAGCTTTTGCATAAAATCATCCATTTCCTCCGACAAGACTTTACCGTACTCCGACGGGACGTCGACGAACAGGATTAGACTGCCAACTTTCAAACGTTTTGGTATCCCACTGTGACATTGGACATTGACCTGACGACCGGGATTCCTCCCGAAAGCCTGGAATGGCTACAGTCGCGCGTCGTTACCAGAATGCTTCGTAGTAGCTGCGCAGACTTGGAAGTAGTCACTCTGGATGCAGAAGGCGAGCTGATAGCTCTTAGGCACTTGTGGTGGATGTCTCTCGGAATACAGAAGGAAGGGCTTGTTCCGAGAAGTTATAGGACTGTCTGAATACTTTTATTATACAGAACAATAGATTAGAAGTTTTTAATCATACATCAAGCGTGAAGTTCGTTCAGAAGCGAGGCATGGGAATGCTCCTACACTTTGTCAAGGAGAACGACTTCTTGTCCTACGAGTGGAACACCGCACACATGCGTATGTAATGCGTCTCGCAGCATGAGAGACTTAATATTGTTACTGAAGCTGACTCATGAAAGCCAAGATGTTGAGAACGTGTAGGCACTGGCGTGAGGATAGAGATCTTCTCTTAAAGGTGCCGTTGATGTCGCAAGGCCTTGTGCTTCATAGGATTAGCTGGTAAAGAACCATTGTCTGGTTCTCGAATTTGCACAACCATGCTGATAATTTCAATGGCCCACATACCATCCTGGGTAGAGGAGTTTGCGCCGGACCGCTCGCCAAGTGTGAACATACCTATAGGAGGCATGAAGCCCCCCGTGTCCCCTCAACCAACCCACCCGCAACTCCTCCTCATTCTTTCTCCCTCTCTTAAAGAGAGCTACGGGGGAAATAGCAGGTGTAACTCACTTTGAACCCTTTCCTGCAGACGAAGAGGGAATTTTCCGACACCTCTCCATTGTGGCCTTATTCCTGAGTCTAACGATCACGTTCATCCCCTCGGCAAGAGAATTCTCTACGAACGCTATCGACTGTGAACGGGAATCCGTAGTATACAAATTGCTGATGCATCGGTATTATTATAAATTATGTTCAAGCTGAAGCTGGTGAGACATGGATATGGAAATTACTCTACATCATCACGCCCCTTTAAGCAAAAATCAGAAATTCCGCCGCCTAGCGTCGCCTCTCAGCAGTCTACACAGGTTGCGGCCATGACTCCAGAGTAGCCTCAGTTCCCAACAGCTCTAAGGTTGCTGTAGATTGTGTAGGCACGTCGATCAGCACCTTGTAAACCCCGGGGTAAAGCACACGATCGCCCCGCTCGGTCACGCGAGCCAGATCTCCCAGCGTAAAATAAAGTGAAGCAGATCGAGTTTCTTGGGGCACGACGGCGTTCAAACGAGTATAAGCACCGAGCTTCTTGGCAGCATGCGGAGGGGGACCGACAGTAGTCGCGATAAAGCCAAGGACAACAAAGTCGGACGTCCGACTACCTGTATTCGTTACATTCACAACTACCGGCGGTAGCGGACAAAGATCCGGAAACTGGGTCTTGCAATCGGCCAATAGCTCCTTGATGTGGTATGAACCCAGATGCAAAGAATGATCACGAGCGGACGAGGACTGAGCGCTCGTTCTATGGCCCTGAATTACAGCCGCGAAAGTCGTATAATGCAGCCCATACCCAAAAGGCAGAACTGCATCCTCATAATACCAGTATGTCCGTCCCGGCCGGTCACCTTGCGGCCGGAGAGACATGTCCGTCATTGGAACTTGATCCACGTACCTAGAGGGGTACTGTGTGACGGGCAATCGACCGGCAGGAGGGATTAAGCCAGTTAAAACATCAAAAATGGCTGGCCCTCCATCCTGACCAGGATATGCCGCCCACAGGATTGCAGAAACATTACGATTATCGAGGAGTGGAGTGTCGTCGAGTTGGTCGCCTAGCTGAACGACAACACAGGGCTTTCCAAGGGCGCAGATTTCCTTGATGACACTCAGCTGAGAGGCGGGCCACGCGACGGATGAGCGGTCATTAAGTTCACTCGCGGATGAAACATCGATACCCCCAAAGTACAGCACAACGTCAGCTTTCCGGGCGGCTTCTATCTGCTCTGTCCAATTACCAGTTGCGTTTGATGAAGTGGAGGGACCAGATGCGTAAAAAGTCTTCAAACCCCGTTGCTTTGCTGCGTAGAGTGGCCCGTGGTAATAGGGAGGAACACCGAAGTAGCTACCCAACATTTGCCAGGTGGCATTGGCATAAGCCCCAATGAGCGCTACCTTGGTGTCGTTTGTGAATATGAATGGCAAAGAGCCATCGTTTTTGAGCAGCACCATACTTTGTGCCGCCGTCTTCCGTGCCAAAGCTTGGCTCCTGGGCGTGTTAACAGCGGACCAACCCAATGATACGTATGGATCTGTCGAGTTGGGCCCGAAGTATCCAACGCGCACCAACGCTTCGTACTGGCGGCGCAAAGACATATCGATTGTCTCCTCCAAGAGCAAGGATTTATTATATGCCTCTGAAATACCGGTTGGCGTGTCTCCCGCGCACACAAGATCGACGCCTGTCTCAAATACCAATGAACTGAATTCAGCAAGACTTGAGGTATAATGCGTGTGCTCTACGGTCGCTTCTACAACACCACAGTCTGTGACTAGGTATTGCGATGAGGCTGTCCAGTTCCAATGCTGCCGTAGGACGCGGTCGATAAGGTAGGAATTGGCACAGGCCGGCACGCCATTGACCATGTTGTATGAACACATGATGGAATCGACTTTGGAGTCCCGCGCACACTGCTGGAATGGCGGCAAGTAATATTCAACAAGGTCTTGCATAGTGATATTGGCTTCGAATCCGTAGCGGCTATAACCGCCCCATGTTTCCAGATCATATCCGGCGTAATGCTTGCAGTGTGTCAATGTCTTTCTCGTGTTCGAGCTGTGGTTTCCTCCCAGGCCACGCAGGAAGTGAGCGGCATATCCCTTGATTCGCCGTGGATCTTCTCCAGGGGTTTCAGACCCTCGGCCCCAGCGTGGATCGCGATATGGATTGACGTTCGGGGTCCAGTAGTCGAGACCTGCACGGCCGCCGTTACTAAAGGCACGGGCCTCAGTGCTAATGGTGTCTGCAACGTCGTAGATCATCTCGTCGTCAAAGGCAGCGGCAAGAAGCAGGGGCATGGCAAAGGACGTGGCAGACGAGAATTCTCCTACAGGATTCTCCGTGACGATTGAAAAGTTCACGCCAAAGCTAACACCATCAGAATATCCAAGACCATGCAGCGCTTCGTTCCACCAGTTGTAGGGCGGTATACCCAGACGGGAGGACCCGGCGCTTGCTTCAATGAGATTGCCCAGTTTCTCAGTGATGTTCATGCTATTCACCAAGGCTGCAGCGCGATCAGAAGGTGACATCTGTAAATTGCATACATCGTTCTCTGTTAAGAGGAGAGGTCCGCGGTCACAGTCGGGAAAGTGCATGCCATAACTGCGTTTAATGTGTATGAGCAGCCCTAGGGCCAGTGGAGCGTACACAATCATTTTGAGAGAGAAGAGATCGGCCTTCGACGAGAACGCAAGCCTGAAACGACGGTTGAGACATCATGGGATAATAGAGAACGGCCATGGCTTAAATAGTGCCACCAATTTGGTACGTCATCTTCAGGGATCGTACAAAGATAGCGTAGTGGATAATGGCTTTTGCTATGAGCGTATGACTACCCAGACCAGACAATCCTTAGGTCATGTTGAGGATAAGGGTTAACTTAGTTAATTCTACCAGCTACGTTAGCTGGTCTTGGGTGACAAAGAACCCTGTGCCGATCAAAACTCAGGATATCAGAGATACCTTTTGAAAAAAGGACACCATTATGGGCGCTTTAGAATGTATTACAACGATGACTATACCGGGAAGAAGGGATCGGCGGCATTCCTGGACATGTGGAGCCGCTCCCGATTCCAAATCAGGCGAGTACTTTACGAATACGAAATTTTGGATCACTCAATTGAAGCCGAACCTAACTTGTCGTCCCACATTGTCTGCTGTGGTTGTCATTGCTCCTTGATTCTTTTGCTTTCAATCACACCTTCTGTCTTCAGCTCAATTCACTTCCAGCCTCTTGCCACTTGCAGCCCACAATGGATCCTTTTGAAAGACTCCATGAGGCGGTTCGCCCCCAGTCTCGAATACATATATGAAACATGCACTTATCCCCATGTGATCAGAATAGAACGCCACCTGGTGCCTCCTCCCAGAGAATAAGAATTGTATGTCCTTATTCGGAAATTTCCCGTATTCGTACTTGGACTACCTTACTTGGTAACTAACAACCATCGGTAATTACTGGGAACCCTGCAAGCACGAAGCACATCCCATAGCTGCTGTTCTCCATCTACTAAAATCCGCGGAAGCTGCTACTAAATGATTGGTTGGGTATACTGCTACCTAAGTTAGCATATGGTCCGGTCCATCTTACTGTGCAATAAATGATGTAGCATTGGCTCCACGGTTCTTATTTAGGGTTCAGGCTGAGGAGCTTTTGCTTCATTTTACATACCATGATTTTAGAAGAAAAAATATATCAAATTGATATTCTCTAGGCCCACGGAGACGCAGCAGCCAATGTGCATCTCCTGCCGGGGATTTCGAATTACGCTGGTGACCTTCTAGGACCGGTCTAACATCGAACTCGTCATCACTCAGGTAACGGACCTCTCCCTCGTCCGCTTCAAGTCACTATCCTCAGTTATAGATTATATACTTTTCGCAATACTCTTAGTTCACCACTTGGGGACTTGTTGCTGCTTAAAATTGCACGCGCCGTCAGTTAGGTTAACCAAGATGTATTATGGATTCAGAGAGGCCGTGAGAGTAATGGATCTGCACTTTACAATGTAATACTTGGTGTTTATAAAGTCCATCAATGGTGTTCTGCTGCATAGCCACAACTACATAACTATCCTGCTCTCGGTCAACAATGCTAAAATTGACAACTATTCTGGCCTTGTATGGCTTGACAAACGACCGTTAAGACAGGTGCAACTTGGCCATCAAGGTGTGCTAGTGATCCCTGATACCAGCTGCCTATGCTGGTTAGGTAACTATTTGTCTTAGCTTTGTCACAAGAATCTTTGTCCCGTTTCTTTCATTTCCACCACTGGATATATTGCGCTGAGAGCTCCGCTAATCGAAGAGCAGGATGCCTAGCCAGGCTTTCTCCACATTTTGACAAGGAGAGTAAGTGAAAGTAAGGCACAGTAGATGGGTCACTATATCTCCAGAATGATCCCCTAATCTAACCACTCCTTCAAAGCTATTATAGCTTTATTATTTGCCATCCTTGCGTAGATGAAAACTGGGGTAACTGAAGGCAGTGGCGGACTCGTTCAGGGGATACGAGGATGCCCAGCCAGCTGTTTCTACTTTTCTAGCACGGAACCAGACGACAGTGAAACCAGCTATTAACTCGTTTCATCCATGTATGTGAGACAATCCGTGACTGCCTTACCGAGACCAATATGAGTAACGCTTCTCCCGGCGTTGAGAACGGAGAATTACACCTTTTGCCTAGCAGGCGCGATGAAGCCTTGGTTTTAACGAGGTACGATGAAGCGCATATATATATAGGTTGTTTTCCACCACATTGTGTCCCTTTGCTGTACTGCATTCTGTCGACATTATCAACATGACACCATTCTTTGCAAATATGCGTTTGTTAACTCTTATGGCAATAACATATTGTCTGTTAGCACTAGCCCATGGCTATGCGAACCCTGGAACATGTTCTGGAGCTTGTAATGTCCATGATCCTAGCGTTATTCGCAGAGAGACTGATGGAAAGTACTTCCGCTTTTCAACTGGAAACAAAATCTCATATGCATCTGCACCTTCTATCAATGGTCCATGGACGGTACTCGGGTCCATCTTGCCAAGGGGGTCGTCAATCAACCTGGCTGGGAATAACGATCTCTGGGTAAGTCCTGTCTGCAATTAGAAAATCCGATTTTCTCCCACATCGCGAGCGCACTTTGATATTGTTTTCATGTTCTTTCTATCCCATCATGCAGCTTGTCTCTGTGACAGGTGTTCTCCTCGCCGCGAATAATGAGTTGGTATACTTCCTGCAGAATTCAGCGTTTGACTCAAACTATGTAGGCACCAGACGTCTCTGTCATCAATGGCGTCTACCACGTCTACTATTCAGTGTCGACGTTTGGTTCACAGGACTCAGCTATTGGGCTTGCGACATCCACAAGTATGGATCTAAATTCATGGACTGACCATGGCTCTATTGGTATCCGCTCCAGCTCCTCTAAGCCATACAATGCGATTGATGGCAACCTCTTTAACGACGGAGGAATATATTACATGAACTTTGGTTCCTTCTGGCATGATATTTACCAGGCACCAATGAACTCAGCCGCAACCACTGTTTCATCCTCAATACACAACATTGCCTATAATCCTTCAGGAACCCATGCTGTTGAAGGATCTTTCATGTATAAGCATGATGGCCATTATTATCTCTTTTACTCTGCAGGTATCTGCTGTGGGTATGACAAGTCTAGGCCAGCCTCAGGACAAGAGTATAAGATCAAAGTTTGTCGTTCAACCACAGCAACAGGACCTTTTGTAAGTGGACATTGAATATCTCAGGGGTTGCAAAAGCTGATTAGAAACTAGGTTGACAAGAACGGGGTTGCTTGCACCAATGGAGGCGGCACAGTTGTTCTTGAAAGCCATGGAACTGTCTACGGACCTGGTGGGCAGTATGTCTTCCCTAACTAAGCCCTCTACCTATTAGCCTCGTAAACGTGCAATAAATGCTGATAATTCTCAGGGGAGTCTTTACCGACCCTACTCTTGGACCTGTTCTATATTACCACTATGTGGACACCAGGATCGGCTTTGCAGACGGCCAAAAGCTCTTTGGATGGAATGTTATTGACTTCAGCAGCGGATGGCCAGTTGTGTGAGTAGGCATATTGCCAGCTGTCAGAATTTTCCCGCCAACGTGGTGTCAAGTGCTCTGACTTATTTGCCAATCGACACTTATCAACTTATAGATGAGAGGCGATTGGCGAAAACGCACGGAAAACTGTATCAAGATATTATGATAAAGAGTATCCCAGGCGTGAATGGACTCATCTTCAGAGCATAGAGGTCTATGTAAAATTATCCTGAAACCTAACTATGAGATAATGTGGGTGAAGTGTACGTGTGGAGACCTAGAGAACACCGTCCAGCCAACAGGCCAGGTACCCAGTGTACCAAAAATTTTCTCCCAACAGCGTTGTTTCTAACTATCGCTTAGAGCATCGGTGACGAGCATTGACTGGGCGATCTTTTCATCACTCATGAACTCGCCGATCTTGCCGTGTCGTCGAGAACTTGCGTTTGGAATGTTGCCAAATGGATCTTTCGTAACAGCGTCCAGCTAATACCCGTTGGTCAGAGCGTGTAGAACACTGTTGTATCCCATCTGCCCACTTTCATGTAAGGAACACCATCCGTGGATCGTCCACGGTACTGTAGTGCCGCAAGAAATATTCTCGTCAATCGCTGCTTATAATTGCGCCACCGTTGGGAGCCTCTGTGTTCTTATAGAGGTCTTGCCATAGAGTCAAATTTTACTTTTAGCCTTCGATAATCCCCTCCTATAATGGCTGCGGACTCGTATTTCTCGATTTTTGTTTGGTGATTCCAATTGGCCCATTTCACCACCGATTTGATACCCTGCCGAGGGGAAATTGGGCACTGAAACCTGAGAACTTGTTGGGGGCATAAATGGATCCCCGCGGAGAATTAGAGCCTGGTTGGGCCATTTAAGACGGAGACTCCCTCATTCCTTTCGCCAGTCTTGTCCGACCTATCCCGCACGGCTAACTCTCCTCGGTCGATGCGACTCCCATCTTCCAACGATGTCGGCCCTTCAATTAATTGTCCGTGGAGGGCTCAATAGGTGGAGGAGCAATGAATGCTGCGTAAAGCAAATGTGCATCAGCAATGTTCCGGACGGCTGGGAGTCTTCTTCCTCAACAGAAGATTATTCATACAGTGGTGTACTTGCTTAGCGCAAAGTCGCCAGGGATTCATATAACGTTAGCAGCCGCTGTACTCGGACCTGTTGCTGGAACCATCACGGTTTTCTACTTTGAGCAATCGCCTTTATCCACTGCATCCCCTCCGGCTGACTCCGCTTCCTGTTCCTCTATCCAGGCCCAGCATGTTCGGCTCTTTTCCAGCCCAGCAGCCAGACTGGTCGAATGTGGGGGTCATCAGTCGTTGTCAGCTCTCTCCCCGGTCGTATTTTTTCCTCTATGAGTCCGAGAAGGATGGATTGGCTGGATCCCTGGATCATGCATGTTCCCTCTGTCTCAGCGGTAAATGGAAGTTCCATCACGATCGCAATCCATTCGAGGCACCTCAGGGGTTTCACCGACCTGGCTACGACACGACAGACTGGCCCGAGATTGATGTCCCCGGCCACTGGCAGTTGCAGGGCTGGGGAAAGCCACAGTACTCCAACATCAACTACCCCTTTCCGGTGGATCTGCCTCACGTTCCACTTGATCAGAATGAAACAGGCAGCTATGTGCGGAAGTTTACTATACCGACATCCTTTGTTGGTCAACAGCTGCGACTGAGATTCGAAGGGGTCGATTCCGCTTTTCATGTATATGTGAACGGAATCGAGGTCGGGTATTCGCAAGGAGCCCGCAACCCCGCTGAGTTTGATATTACCTCCATGGTCTCTCCGAAGGAGAATATTCTCGCTGTGAGTGTCTATCAATTCTGCGATGGCAGCTATCTGGAGGATCAGGATCAGTGGCGACTCAGTGGAATCTTCCGGGACGTCTACCTTCTGGCCTTTCCCAAAGCACACATCGAGGACGTTCACGTTCAGACACGGCTGGATGATGAATACATGGATGCTCTGCTTGAAATCGGACTATCGCTGCAAGGAAGCGGAACCGTTGCCTTGAAGCTTCTAGATCAGGATAATCAAACTATTCTCACAGAGATGAGGCAGGCTGATGGCGCCTCATGTATCAGCATTACCATACCCGTGGATCGGCCTCACAAATGGAGTGCAGAGCATCCTTATCTGTACCGGCTCATCATTGCCTTTAACAATCGCTTCATTGTTCAGAATGTCGGGTTTCGGAGGATCGAGGTGAAAGGCGGCCTCTACCTTGTCAACGGACAGCGCATCGTGTTTAGAGGGGTAAACCGACACGAACACCACCCGCGGTACGGCCGTGCAGTGCCTTATGAGTTCATGAAGAGAGATCTGTTGATGATGAAGAAACACAACATCAATGCTATTCGAACCTGTCACCAGCCGAGTGACCCACGACTCTATGACCTTGCCGATAAGCTAGGGCTTTGGGTTATGGACGAAGCGGATCTGGAATGTCATGGCTTTCTCACCGTTGATCGAGTGGGATTGTCTGACGAAGACAGACGCAAGAGCTACGAGGATCGAATAGCCTTGCTATATACTCGCCCCGGTCGCTTCACCACAGACAACAATACATGGAAACAGCAATACGTCGACCGCGCCGTTCAACTCTGCCAAAGAGACAAAAACCATCCCTCTGTTGTAATGTGGTCTTTAGGAAATGAATCGTTTTATGGCTGCAATATCCAGGCAATGTATGATGCTATCCGCGCGATTGACCAGACTCGACCGATCCACTATGAGGGAGACAAAAAGCACCAGACGGTCGATATCTGGTCTCTTATGTATCTCAGTGTTGAGCAGCTGACCCAGCATGCAATGGAACCAAATTTCTCTATGCCTCTCATTCTGTGTGAATACGCCCATGCGATGGGAAATGGGCCGGGCAATCTCAAAGAATACATCGAGGCATTCTACCGATACCCACGCTTGCAAGGTGGTTTTGTTTGGGAATGGGCCAACCATGGACTCTGTTCTGAGACTCAGACCGGAGAGGAGTTTTTTGCCTATGGAGGTGATTTTGGAGACGAGCCCAATGACTATAATTTTGCCCTTGACGGGCTATTGTTCTCTGACCACACTCCGACTCCAGGGCTTAGAGAGTATAAGAAGGCAATTGAGCCGGTTCAGGTTCAATGTTATGCCGATGGAACGGTTCAAATCATTAATCGCTATGATATCATCACCTTGGATCATCTGTACTGTGAGGCCTCTGTGATTGGGGATGGATGTAGATTGCCACTCGGGGAGGTCTCAATTCCGCCGGGAGTTCCTCCACACACCGGTGCTGCGATGCGTCTTCCCAAGACCGCCCTTGTTCAGTGGCAAGGGGAGGCCTATCTTCAGCTAGACTTTCGTCTCAAGGAGTCAAATCCGTGGGCCCAGAAAGGCTATTTGGTGTCAACCTCGCAGGTGCAGATCAGTCCGCCGCACAATGAGGCTTCGGTTCCGAGCAGCTTGGTGCCCCTGAGTATCGCCATCACTCCAAGCAGTCTATCGATGGGCTGTCCGGGAACTGAGTGGGAGTTTTCCCTCGCCTCGGGCAGGCTTTCGTCTTGGAAAAAATCTGGCACGGAGCTCATTCACGCTGGCCTCGGACCGGTGCTCGACATTTGTCGGGCCATGACTGATAACGACCGGCGACAGGATGGAGTGGACTGGGTGGAAAAATTCCTATACTTCAGCAAATCCCACACTCGCTCTGTCTCATGGTCCACGGTAGACCCCACATCTTCGTCGATCCAAGTCACCGTGAACAGCCGCCTTGCTCCGTGTGCTCTGTCCTGGTTCATTGATGTCACCACAAAGTATACTTTCCGATCGGATGGAAAAGTGCAGCTAATATGTAATGGTGACGCCGGGGGGGAGAATTTGCCTCGCACGCTGCCGCGTATCGGGCTCGTCTTCGGCTTGCCTTTGACGTTGGATCACGTACAGTGGTTTGGACGGGGACCCGGGGAGAGTTACAAGGACAAGAAGCTCTCGCAGAACTTTGGAACCTGGGACTCGCGCATTGAAGACTTATTTGTCGATTATGAATTTCCACAGGAATCAGGAAACCGAACGGACGTCCGATGGGTCAAATTGAGCAGTGGCCGCGATACCAGTGAGTCTGGTGCGTCCCTGAAGGCCAGCTTCGGACGCCAGGCGGGGTTTAGCTTCATGGCTAGCTACTACACTTGGAAAGACTTGGAAAAAGCCAAGCATCGCTACGATTTACACCGTGTTCGCAAGGATTATATCACTTTGCGGCTCGATGCGGACCATCACGGTTTAGGATCAGGGAGCTGTGGGCCGAAGACGAGGGAGGAGTATGCATTGAAGCCAGGAGCATTTACTTTTGAGATCTATCTCGAATAGGGACTCCTTCCTTTCGCTCACCACTGCCGTTTTGTTTATCTAGACAGGCTTTGGGTTCTCAGTATTAATCCTTGGACAGTACATATAGAATGGTCAGGTCACATAGTAGGAAACAGCTAAGAACTAGACTCATAAAAGAGATTGCCCTGATCCTACGGGTCGAGGTCCTCAGATTACAGGTTTTGCTGCTGCTTTTGAATATTTGAAAAAAGTATTATATCTATCTTTCTCAGCTAACCCTAATGGTCCTTTAACAAATTATAAACATGCACATGAAGGTGATTTGTTTATGACTAGTATTTAAATAATTAAATTGTTTTTTTTTTTCTTCTTTATGAAGCCACCAGAGAGGGCAGGGAGCTATACAGAAAGACCAGAATAGACGAACAACTCAGCGAAGTAATCCTACCATTGACAGCAGTCGACTGTTTCAACTATCGTTGTCTGGTTGCAGCCAACCATATTGAGCGTAAGGGCATATCCTCCGGCCTGGTTACTTGGTCACCGCCATGACTCCAGTCGAGGTGAGATTGGAACAGTTTACCCGGCCGCAAGCTTGTGAGAGTACCATATTCGGATAAAATGTGATGTAGGTGGCATCCCACGACCGGCCGGGGGGTGGAAGCGATGGCGTTCTAGCTGTGGTCGCCGATTCTGGCGGCTGCTATCCCCGTGCCCATTGACTTATTGCGCGTTACTGTGGTATTCGTGGTCGCCTTTCCCCAGAAGAACCACCGCGGCCCCGCTGTTGCCGACGGAAGCGACCACGGCCGTGGACCCCAGATCGTTGTGGATGTGGCACCCCAAGTATCGCTGTGAGGAACATCATCCGGCCAGAGCCCGGGCATCGAGTGACCACCTGCCACTGGTCATCGTGGAAAGACGTCGATTGGGTCGATATACTGCGGGTGGGTGGTGATTCGACGAACCGCACCGCGGGTGAGGTTCACAGTGAAGAGATCGATGTTGCATTATTCCACGGGCGAACCAACGTACGTGATCTCCTGGCCGCCGCCCGCGGAACCTTAGCGTTCGCTGACGGTCAGCACATCGGCAACAGGAGCGAAGATCAGCTTGTCCCATTTTGACGGTGAACGCGGCCACGGCTGGGGAGGAACAGAGAGTGGTTGCGTTGACCACGTGGTACCATGCCATCCGCGGAGTTTTGGGAGACGGATTAAAATAACCGGATCATGGAAATCTCACTGAAAACAGGGGGTTTTGAAAGCCCCAGTGGACTAGCCTGTGGCCAGCATGACGAAGCTGAAAGCTTATACATCCTGAATACGCCTATTCTCTCCGTTAACCTTGGCAAGGACAAGTAGGTCAGCCCCTTTCTGGAAAATTACAATCAGAGCGTACCAGAGCTCCGTTACTTAAAGTTTATCACTTGTACAAGAAATACTGGTAATTTCGGAACCCGCAACGGTATTGCTGCTTCCAACATGCAACCTTAACCATAACATGGGGAGAATTTCTCCGTGGAAAAAATCCCACGTGGCCGGATCCAACCCCGGATTCCCCTACGTTCTCCCAGAGTGCGGGGAGGTCGATCAAACTCCCTGTGGGAGATCATTCTTCGATGAGATTTATAGGATTGGGACTTCCTAAGACCATGTTTCCTCATCGTCCTCTTCTTCCAACTTTCACATCAACACAAGATCATGGTATCGTCCGACCCAATGACCGGCAAGAATGTGCAGCATGATGAGCACCTTTCAGCGAATCATCATGTCACTGTCGAGGAAGTCGTTGCAATGGCGACAGGTGCGGACCAAACCAAGTATTCTCTCTGGACTTTGAGTATGCTCCGCTTGTACGGCTGCTTGGTAATCGGATACCTCTGTGCGACTGTGAATGGATTTGACGGCGCAGTCATGGGGTGAGTGCGAGGTGTCAGCCAGTTTCTCGAAACTCTCACTAAATCGCAATCAGTGGAATTAATGCCATGGTCTCCTACCAGAAGTACTTTCACATGTGAGTGACTGAGTTCTCTTTGGCTCTAAGGTGAATTAGGCTCATGGCTCATAGGGCGTCTGCATCGTCGAGTACCGGCATCATTTTTGCGATTTACAGCATCGGTATCTGCTCTCTTGCTCCTTCTTCTTCCCAACACCCATCTGCTCTATGTAAGGTTCTGACTCTGGCTATGATACAGGAACCGCATGTGCTGCCCCATTCGTCGGACCAGTCAATGACCGTTGGGGGAGACGTGCTGGTATGTTCGTCGGGGGATTGTTTATCCTAGTTGGGACTGCTGTCGCTTCTCGAGCAATCAATCATGGGATGTTCATGGGCGGACGGTTTATCCTGGGATTTGGAGTATGCTTCGTCAACGTTAGCGGGCCCGTCTACGTCGGCGAAATGGCTCACCCTGTTTGGCGCGGTCCCTTGTCTGGACTGTACAATTGCTTCTGGTAAATAAAGTGGACAACCAGGTATCCCTGAGAATTACTCGCTAAATGTCAGGTCAGGTACATTGGCTCCATCGTTGCCGCCTGGGTCGTCTATGGTGCCAAGACTCTGGAGAACGGATGGCGCATTCCGCTATATTGTCAGTTCATTGCAAGCGGTGTTGTTGTACTGTTCGCCTGGTTTTTGCCCGAATCTCCACGATGGCTTGTTAGCCACGGCCACCTGCAATCCGCGAGAAAGGTTCTCGCACGGTATCACGGGGAAGGTGACCTGGAACATCCTTTGGTTAACCTTCAAATGACCGAGATGCAATATCAGGTTTCAACCGAAGGATCGGACAAGAGATGGTGGGACTACAGAGAGCTTTGGAAAACGAGAGCTCACAGGAATCGCCTGGTATGTGTGTTGTCAATGGCGGTCTTTGGTCAGTGGTCTGGAAACTCCTCAACCAGTTATTATCTTCCGGTCATGCTCGAAAATGCGGGCATCACGTCGCAGAGCAGGAAGTTGCTTCTTAATGGTATATATGCTCCTCTCTGTTTTGTCGCGTCGGTTTCTAGATCAATGTTCCTCGACAAAGCGGGCAGAAGGCCACTGCTCATGAGCAGACTTGTCGGCTGTATCATTTGTTTCACAATCATCACACCTCTGTCCAAGGTGGCCGATCAAGATCCCTCGAACTCGGCCGCCGCCAATGCGAGTATCGCATTTATCTATCTGTTCGGTATTACCTTCTCCTTTGCATGGACTCCAATTTCTCCAATGTATGTTGTGGAATGTTTGGATACCCACACCCGCGCGAAGGGCAAGTCGATGGCACAGTTTTTCACCGCGTGCGCCTCCGCCATTATCCAGTACTCATCCGGCCCAGCTTTTCAACATATCAAGTACTACTTTTACATTGTTTTCATTGGATGGGACTTGTTCGAGCTTGCGTTCATTTATATGTTCTGGCCCGAGACCAAGGACAGAACTCTGGAAGAGTTGGAAGAAGTCTTCCAAGCAAGCAGGCCAGTCAAGCGGAGTCTGGAGCCTAGAAGCTCTCAAACCGTTCTGAATACAGTGCACGTTGATGCGAAGCCCGTGACGGATGGAATAGTCTAAAGCCAGGAAAGGGATAAGGCCGCATGGGATCTCTCTACATCGTTGGCAGTATCAGTGATGGGTGCTTGTTACTTAACTGCAACAGCGATCTATTATATGACCCTTGTAGCTTTGTACAGACCTAGCAAAACACCACTATTAATCTAGGCAAGTGCGGGGTCCAGTACTCTCGCTGCAGTGGCCAGAAATTGTTGTTTACAAGCTCTCAGCTGTCTTTGCTTGCACTTGCTGTACGTAGAAGCCAAATTTCGGAAAATGAATTATCTGCCAGATGGCATTAGCTCTGAACAATAGATATCTATAACCCTTCCTGGTAAAAGTGACCAAACATGTATACCCCTATCCAATGCTCAGAGTTCGGTGCAGTCGATTGACCCTTTTCCGGCCATAATTTGATACGCCTAGATGATTGCTGACTGGAGTGAGGAAAGGAAATGTTGCATACCAAAGCATGGAAACTCTTTTAACTTCATTGAACTTATGGGGTGTCACTGCGCGGTCAGACAGCTGCGGCTCATCTTGACCTGGGTGGGCGCTCTCAAGAATGGTAAGCGTATCGATTGACGCAGAATTCTGTGGTTTCACTTTGCTTATTCCATTCTCATCTAAGCACAACTTGCATGTCCATAATAGGTTAGAAAGAGAGCCCCGCCAGTTCCCTTGAAGTTTAAGCGCTAAATAGAAGTTCAGGGGTTGTGAACAACAAATCTCCCTGTATACAGAATACCAGTGATTTCCAAACCCGAAACGGTGAAGCGGTTTCCAACAATACTAGACCATGAATCCCGTTAATATCATTTACCGCCTACCAGTTGGGCTGACTACCGCCTGTTTCCATCTAGACTGATTAATTCTCGCCCGAGCGATCTATCCCTGCTCCTGACTTTATCACGTCCGATAGTATATACATCACCGAGGGGTACACTAGATAGGGAAGAATCAGACCTCCATTGCTTTGTGATTAGAATGCAAGATACTGGGGATTTCTGAGTTGGTAACGGTAACGCGGTTTCCAACAGATCCTCATCAACGCGGGGCACATTCGGCACATTCTCACACTAAAGGCTCTGAACTAGTTAGTAAAACTGGCAGGTCGTCCGCTGCCAACAAGCTAGCGGATAGCTGGATGTGGTTGGCTACTAGCGAGCTCATCAGACGCTTTAGAGTTGAGCCTGGCCAGGAAATCTAATAGCTTCTTGAAAAGCACGTTTGCGCGCTCTTTTACGTTATTGTCATCCACCGTTTCAGTAATTTCAAGAACAGCACTACCGATGTGACGAATTCGCTCCACCTGAATGAGACAATGTCAGCTTTTCATAGAGTCTCGCCTCGCTGAAAGACAGCTATCGCTTACAGATGCTTCCCCTTGAACCTTGAGACAAACAAATGGTGCCATATGAAGCTCACGGACAAAATCGCGGACAATTTCTAGCTTCCGCGTCGAGACTGAAAGAAGCTGGCTGCTTAGTCCCATATCCTCGAGGGTACCATATTTGATACACCTCTGCAGCACCAGGAGCTCCAGGCAGTGGTAGCTCGTCAGAATGTTGCTTCTTTGAACCCAGAAGGAAGACCGCTGATACGCAAACGTGTCCGTTTCCGAAGCATTGGGATCAGCCTCAAAGGACTGAAGCCACTGCGGAAGATCATCTATGAGACCTGTGAAACGCAGGTATGTCTCGGTCAGGCGTGCCAATTCAACCTTCGCATCCAGGCCATCGGTCTTCTGTCGAGAATACAACTTTATCTGCTGAATTAAATCCCCACCTAAGGACCAGACCCTACACTTGAGTCTAAACCCAGCCAGAAGACGGTCTTCGAAGCCAAACTGACAGTGGTCCTGACGGACATCAAGAAGGGGTATGTTTTGGTTTCCGATGTCCTGAAGGGTCAAGTCACCATAGAATAACAATGGATGAAGAACAATAGGACGGTCTTCAAAAGCGGCGGCTGATTTGTCGGCGGCAAAAAGCTGCCAGAAGGTAGCACGCAGCGTTTGAGACTCTATCGGAGAAAACCGACTTAAAGACGACTCTTCATACAGCCGCAGTTTCTGGGCGAGTAAAGTGGCTTCACCCAAGGCATGCCAAGCAGCACCTGCTTTCCCTGTCGAGTTTTGAAGAGCAGCAGAATGCCATAGACGAATCAACAAGGAGGAAGAATCCGGGTACTCGAGATCGTAATCGCAGTACATGCGTAGCATGATACGGGACGCATTCAAGAAACTCTGCGTTAGTAGATGTTGATGTGGCATGAGAAACTCTGGCATTACAGAGGCTACAGCCGCACAGAGCCCTGTGATGAGGGCAAATTCCTTCTTGTGTATCGTTTCTGTGAGTTCCGGGGGTTGCAGGGATACACTGGAGCCAGGAGTTGAATGACCCCTGGTAAAATAGAGAGCCGCCAAGGACCGAAAAGTAGACTCGTGGATGATAGGGCAGGTTGGAAACAGGTACTGCACAAACAAGTCAAGGCATCGGTGGACAATTGCTGCAATCTCATCGTTGGGCGCGATAGCCGCAACATCCGCAACCAAATTGGAAAATACTCCTTCTGGTTCACTTGAGAAGCTCACTGGCACCGTGAACGGAGGCTCCGGGATGACACGAAGTGTACGTGGAAAGGATGGGAGCTGCAGCTCACGGACCGAGGGGGTTCGTGGAGCTTCTCTCTGGGAAATTCCGATGTCACCAAGGCCGGCTGGCTCTATCTGGGTGTCTCTGTCCTGGTTCCGCGGAGGCCGCCTCTTGCGGCCGCGCTTGCTAGGGACGGCGGTGTATTGGCAGTGTAGCTGCGAGATACGACAGTTGGAACAGGGATCACTGAGATCACATTTGACTTTACGCCGCTTACAGCTGTCACAGACACTGGATGCCATCTCGAGGTTTGAACATGCGTGCAAGAGCGTGGAGAAGGAAGCTTCATTAAAAGTCCGGGCCGCGGAGTATTACAACGGTCCCACCTTGAGTAAACCCCGCCTCACTTAAGCTAGTCACAGCGGGGTATCAAACTAGTGTATTGCGGAGACGATTTCCCCAGACGGAGTGAAGTACTAGACATGAACTCTACACCAGATGAACATATAAAGGAGGACGCTGTGGTTCAGCTGTCAGGTCTGCATTGTACCTGTTGAACCCTCAAGCCAGAAGCCATCGATCGACATGCTGTTCCACGGGATCGCCCTTCTGGGCGCCGTCATCAGTACTATTGCCGTCTCCATTCCAGCACCTCCACCTGAAGAGGTTATTCACTTACGGCGTTTGCCTCTTCCCCCATTGGTGAATAGCAGCGCGATCGGGGCTTGCACCACTACAGTCAACCCTAACAAGAGTGGCTGTCTGCCAAATGGGGGCGCTGGGACCATACAGTCTGGTGACTTTTTGCCCGACGGCAAACACGTCCTCGTCCTGGTCAACTACCAAGGTGCGCCTGCCGCCCCGGATCCAGCCAGCATCTACAACGGCTCCCAGATCATCCTCATCAAGACTGAGCGCGGAGAGTACTTTCCCAACGGAAGCCCTTGGAAGTGCATAACATGCGGCGTCCCAGCCGCGAACAAGGTTGGAATCCATTACAATTGGGAATACCCACAGTCGTTCCGCGACGGTAAACGCGCGTTGGCTGGTGCCGATATAATCGATTGCGGCAAGCACGATCTCGCCTCTGATGCCTGCACTCCCAATAATACCTTTATATTCCCTACCCGGCTCAGTGGCACGACGGACGATTCGGGCGTTGGTGTCTCTACCCGCGAGCACCGCATTCACCCCGACCAGGTCCACCTTGGTTTTAACGTCCTCAACTTCACTGGCCCGAGCGCTGGCCAGCACGGTTTTTTCGGCCGCCTCCAGTTCAACGCCAACCCAGCCACGGGCACGCCCCTTGCTCCTCGCTATGATATCGTCAACGCCAGCGTGTTATTGTCTCCAAACAGGCTGGCTCACCTGAGTATTAACGGTACACAGATTATGAGAAACTACAATGCTATCACGGTTGGCGAGGCACGTGGCTTTAGCGGCGACGGCGACGAGGTTACCTATGTTGGCAGTCCTTGGGAGAGCGGTAATATCGATATTTTTGCCACGGACCTAACCACGGGGGCTACGCGCCGCGTTACCGACCATCCCGAATATTGCGATCCTATTACAGCCTCGCCGGATAACCAGTGGTTCGCTATTATGGATACTCGCGGCTCTGGCCGTCAGATGTTCCTCGCCGGCATGCGCGGCATCCCCCCCATCACAGACCTATTAACAGTCGCCTTTTCCTCGTCTACCCGCAATAACGGTCTCCGCCGCTTCTTCCAGACCTTTGTTATTGACAGGTACGGCGACCGTGGCGATTACTTCGGCCAGCGCGTTACAGGAAATGAAAATGCCAAGAATGGTTCCGGTCATTGGAATGACCCTACTTGGAATTCGGGCGCAGACCCTCGTTGGTCGCTCGATAGCCGGCAAATTGTCTTCGACCAATTCAACACCATCTCTCCCGCCTGCGGAGGTATTAATCCTCTGCCTTGCTACCCCTCCAAGGAGCCTGGCGGCCACAATTACCGTATCATTGTCGCTAGCTTCCCCAACCGTAAGAAGGCTGCCCCGGCTGTTGTCGCGGAGCGACCGGACACCGTCCCATGGGCGATCCCTTACATCCCCGGCAACACCACGTACCCTGTGCCACCCGCCATCCCGCCCGGTGTGTATACGCTTACGGCCCATAAAGCTGGATACGCCGAGGTCAACATCACTTACAACAGCGGCTCGATGAACGGTGTCCGGGTCACGTACCATAACTTTTCGGACGATGGCCTCAGTTTCCTCAACGGCTACGAGAACGTCACGAGCGACTCAGCAGGTCTTCATTGGTGGTCCAGTATCTACCAGACCGGAAAGGTCAATGGCAGTAAGCTGACCAGCCCCGGCGGATACCACGCTCAGATCGATGTCTTCGTCAACGAGCTGACCAACAACGGCACCCTCACTACCACTCTTGACGGCGTTACCTACAGCAACCCTGAGAGTTATACGTAGATACATATAATGCAGCATAATAGCAGAGACTATTATATTACTAGTTTTTAGTACTAAGCTAAGTAGCTAAGTATTTTACTATAACTATAAGCATCCCATCCTTATATAATAGATAAACTGGCTGATTATGATAATAGTTTATTATAAACTTAAGATACTCTATAATTCTTAGGAGTCTGTCTATAGTATTACTATACTTAGTAGGTCATATTACTAGACTTACCCTAGGAAAGGTAGGAAGAGCAGACTTTCTATTACTTTACTCTAAATCTCTTACTAATAATAGAAAGTATTTACCTAATAACTACCTATCTTTCTTTAGAGTGTTTTAAAGCCTTAAATAACTACCTATAACCCCTATATATATAGATGCTTATATACACTATTAATATTATTATACTATAATCCTTAGCTAGAGATAGCTCTTTACTTAGCTGCACCTATAACTAGAATTTCTTATATATAAGTTTATTATAATAATAAGTAATAGTTAATTATAGGTCTTATATTATATTACTAGAGCCATCCCCCTTCTATTCTTAGAGAACTCTATAAATTTTTAGCTAAGTATTCCCTGGTGCACGCGTCCACCATCGACGTCAACGGAAACCCGCTCCACCCGGCGACAGGGAAACTGTTCATGTCGACAGACCTCCACGCAGACTTCCCAGACGACGACAAGCCGTGGCGACGGCCGGGGTCCGACATCTCGGATTATTTCAACTACAGCTTCGACGAGTTCACCTGGGCTAGCCACAGGATCAAGCAACAGGAGCTACGCAAGGAGTTCGGAGACCAAAAGAAACAGCTCGAGGTCATACAGAACTTTCCGACTATGGGCTTTCCCATGTCCGATGGCCCGCCGCCGCCGATGCCCGGCATGAACCCGGAGATGATGCAGAACATGCTCCCCAGAATGATGGCGCAGGGCCTCGATCCGTCTTCGATGGCCCCCATGTCTTTTGTGGACCACGCCCAGGCGATGAGGCCCAACCAATCCGGCGCAGGCGACGGACAGGAGGGCCAGTTTGGTGGCCAAGGCGGTGGTATAGAGGTGAGTATGGCGGTGGACGAGGACGGTGGCGAAGGTGGTAGTAGAGCCTGCGGGTGGGTTTTGCATGATGTTTCTTGCTCTAAGTCCGGAAATGGGTCTGGTCGGTCGTGGAGTTACTCTGCAATACACACTACCTATTCTCTTGGACTTCAATAGTGGAGGTAGGGTCGTAAGATATCGTTTAAAGCCAATGGAGCAGCCAAACACTGCACGGTAGACTGCCTTGTCGGCACGGACTTGATTATCTATTTGAGGTCGATACTTTCTTATAGCATCCTGAACGCAAAAATCGCGTTAATGAACGTCTCCCAATCTTCCTCAACGGTGCGTTCGCAATCTCCTTATGGAAGCCAAAAATTGCATAGTTGGTTTGACCCTTCACACGGTCTGCGTGCCGCCCATACTCGTCATTCACGAGACTTCCTGATAGACAGAAACTAGCAACACTTGAAGCAATTCCATAAATACCGGTCAAAAATATAGAACTAGAACAAGACCATAGACAGCTGTCTCACATCAAAGGTTCCCCATAGAGTCCACATCCGTTGCTGGAGGACTGTGTTTAGATTGCACAGTGGAACAGAGCTGGTCGAGATTCCGTTGGCGTACGTTGCGCATATACGCCCTCTGGTCCTGGGACATTTCCGGACGACGAGGAGGCGGAGGATCCAGCATCTGTCGGATTCCACAGTATACCATGACCGACACACAGAAGCCGAGAATAATAAGTCCGACGACTAAGCTTCCGTTACCTTCGTTGTTGTTCGCATCGGTTGTCATCGTGGCTGACTGTGTTGGGAAGTGATTTATCGTCGACTAGTAAAAGCGACAATCGTGTCGATGGGCTGAGACAGCGCTAGTATTGGAATAATGATTATATTCGAGACTGTGTGAGTGTGGACGGACGGACCAGTATCGGTCAGTTGTTGGCCTTTTTTGTAGGACAGTAGATATAGATGAGGATGATAGCCTAGGAATGGCAAGACCAAGTATATCAATGAACCAGTATAGCTGTTGTGTCGGTACTAAGGGAAGTCAATCGAATGAAGAATGCCCACGAGTGGGCAGTTTCATTCATATAAGATTGAATACTGTGTGCTCATACAGGCAGCCCTGTCCAGATTCATGAGAAAGATGATAGGTATAACCCTTTTATATCCATCTGATTACTTCCTGTTCTTTTTTTTTTTAGTACCGACCCATACCCTTAGCTTGATCTTTTCGAATGTCTATAGGATGATGTGGATCAAGAGTCTCTGAAACTCGTTCAACCCTCGTTTTTTGACCCAGGGTGTATCGACTAGAACTATGCAATTCCCATGGCCGACTTACCTAAAAAGGTAATTGACGTCAGGATCCGAGCGAGAGAAGCTATGGAAGGACTTAGTATGGTGTTAGTTATGGGGCGGCTTACTGCGCTTGCCGAACATGGTTTAGGCTAAACGGCGGCTGGAGCCTTGGGAGAATCCATAGGTATGAAGTACAGCATAACTGATCAGTACTCCGGATCGTACCGTGTATTGTCGGTTGGTTGGCGCCAGGTTATATCGACGGAAAGCTAGCAGTAGCCTACATAAGTTGCCAAGCCACACGGATAGTCTGTAAGGGGTTTCAAACGGGCATCTCTCTTTGGCCGTCTGGATACATTTGATGACGACAGCTAGAAGTTCATGGGAAGAAAGCGTTCCACCAGTTCAACCTTTCCTGTTCCTGGGTCTTTCTGATTCTTGGTAAATCTCAGGATGAAAGGATGCTGCGTATGCTGGGACATGTCCACTGGGGCACTTCCATGTGCTTGATAGATCCCAAATTCATGCACACGGTGGCCTTCCGGGATGTATTGCCTTTCAGCCACTGACACTTTATTTGGCGATCTGTCCAGGCAGTTGCTATCAACCTCCACAAGCTCTGCCAAAGAAGGCACACTTTCTGTGGCGGGAGGAACCCCACGAGTGCTGCTGTCCAGCTCTTCCATATATTCCAGCGTTGTAATGCCATTTATCGTAGGTTGAAGCGCCCGGCGTTTCCTCATGCCTCGTACAGAACCCTCCTCTATCTGAATGATCATCTCCGCAAGCGTAGCCCACGACATAGATTTGAACATGCTTTGAACTTTTGGTGTCTGTCGAAGCAGCTCTAATGCTGTCCGTCGCAATATCTGGTCTCGGCATTTCACAGCAGTGAAAAACAGCGGAGGGCCAACGTCGGCTTCGAAAGTAAACCCCGGTTGCGGATCACCCCATTCCACCGGCGCGTGCGTCGCTGCTGCTGCGTGCTCGACAATCAGACGAAACTGGCCTATGTGCTCATCGTACGCAGTCTCTTGTACTGCGAAACAAGTGGAGATCATGATGGATGCAGCGGAGCGAATGCTCAGTAACACTGGTATTGCTCTCCGATCCGGAGAATACAGCTGGGGGTGGCCTTCCGCACTCCGGAGGAAGGCAAACACACAGTCCCACTCGTCCAGTTGACGGGCCAGGGTGCGCTGTTGTACGGTCAAATCGAACATTGTGCTAGGCACTTTGTGACCGCTGCGGCAATGTCGGGCCGCGGAACGTCGGAGGATGAGGGCCTCTGCAATCAACTTGACAATCGCCGTCTGGGCGGCTTCAAAAGACAACGACCCGGGATTGCTAGGAGTTGCCAAAAGGTCCGACAAACCCTCGGGCGAACAATTGGTTGTTATAAACATGGCGGCCCCAAGACGGACCAGCAGCGGCATCATCATGTCTTTTACAGCTAATGTTGTTTCCGAGAGTCTTGGGCTCTGTCGCTGCCAAGAGAGAATCAGCTGCACGGCTTGCCTGTATAGCGAGATGGCCTTGGCCACATCGCCTTGTAGCATTTCAGCGCAGGTATACAGTACACAAGAGGTGAGTGCGATCTGCGGATGTACTTTGTTCCGTGCTAGTTGGGATCGCACGTTTTCCACCGAGCGAAGGTACCATAAGAAAGCTTCTCGAGGCATTCGCACTGATGGCACAGCTTCCGTGACCATGGGAGGCCCAAGGAAGGGATCGAGGTTCTCGTACAGAGCACTGATGGCGATGATTGCGTCCCAAATGGCGGGTTCCGATCGACAGGCTTTCAGGACCGCGCCTGTCCAAAATGGGCAACCGATGCTCCCCGCTATCGTAGGGCCCGCACGTTGGCAGTAATACTCGAAAGCCCGTCGCTCGCGAGAGGCATAAGCCCCAATGTCGGAAAGAGGCTGACTGTGCCATATCGAATGCGTGTGCGGAGGCGCGATGCGCCGACTGCGACCATCCAGCTCATACCAACACTTCCGACCGGCGCTTTGACAGCGCCTGCAGCATGGTTTTGTTTCGTCACATTTGATCTTGCGAATTCTGCATTGGACAACGAGCATGGTCAGCCAATCACTACTTTGTGTCGAATGCTTATGCTTATAGAGAAAAGGAGAGAGAAAACTCTGCGATACTTGCAAATTGTGCAACCAGTGCGCGTCTTTAGTTTCGCGGCTGAACCGACGGTCTGGTAGTATGCGAAAGCATCCATTATCTCGAGCGCCTTCGATCTGGGACTGTTGAAGTCGAGGAATCGGTATGTGTTTGGTGAATGGCCATTGTTGATGATGGAGGGGATTCAAATGGACGGGCCCATTGCGCTAGTCCTCATACGTCCATCTACTACTCTGACGTCTGACGTGAGCAACATCTCCTTCTGACCGCTGGCGGCCAATGCAAGGTCATGTCTTGTTGAACCAGGGGAATTCTGGTAGATATCCTAGCGTTGATGTGGCTTGCTGGCGTCTGGATCTTGGTCGCGCATATTGTAAGAGAATTCCTCGCTACTGTCGTATTCTGAAACGCCATGGGTTTTAAGGGTCTGCCCCTTTGTTATGAATGACTATCTAGGTCAGTTTTGTTACGCCCGGGGTTCTGATAATTTGAGCGTGCTATTGATCATACATGCTGTAGCCTAGTATGTTCAGGTCGTAACATATATGTGCTTGCGTAGCCACTGTTTTCGACGTCTGCCCACCAAGGATATGAGGCGGCTTATTATTTGCCAGGATGGTACGACGGTAACAAAAAACATGTCTAGGTAAGAGGCCATCAGGTCATCAGGAGATCCATCAAGCCGGCCAGCGGACTTTTGCCCTAGTTAATTCATAGACGATGGGGCGATTGACTTATGACGGAAAGAAAACAAGCTTATCAGGGCGGGAACTAACAGACTTATCATAGTCACATTGTCGCGGATGTAAGGGAGAGCGGAGTAGACTAGTGGGCAGGCCTGACACCTCAAGTTCGTCGTACTTGTATGCTTCCCAATGGTAGCAGGTTGCGTCTCAGTCTCGTTTGGTGACCTTGGTACTGTGTACTTATTACAGCTCTGTGAAAACCTGTAGAAACCGTTTACTTTTATTCGTTGTCCAATATGTCTAATTAGACAACCATACACAACCCTCGTGTGCCTGCTCGTCTCTGTATTTTCGGAGCAACTGTGAACTCCAGAAGCTAAATACTGGGCGGCGTAAGAATAGAACCTTAGCCAACCATTTACGCCTGGCATTCTAGAGTAACATAGCTTGGCGTCTCTGTTGGAGTCTTTTAGTGCTGGGATAAGGCCTTGCGGAGTGCGCTCAATACGTCGAAGGAGAGGGGTATCAAGGATCTCGGGCTTCCACCGGAGGGGAAGTGACTGGCGGCCCTTTCGAACTCGAAGCCGCCATATGAGATCTGGAGTCAATTCATTGAGAAAAGCCCCATCGCGGAAAGCCAGTGAGATAATTTGATTGATTGTGCAATATGCCTTTTGATAATCGCCATGCATGAAGAATTTAGTTCTGAACAAGAGTTAGCCTCAGCAATAGCTGTCTATGCATTCCTTACCCGTCAGCGCCTTCTGGCCGGCCTTTGAGATTGCGAAACTCAATGATGGCACAAAGGATATCACGCTTGCTATCTGGGTCTTTAATGTAAAAGAGCTCAAAGTTTTACCATAGGCACTGTCTGTTTTAAATTGTGGTGTTCAACCGCAACTACTATCCGTACGGCCAAAACTACGATACTCTTTCCCTGTGCGTTATTGATAAAAGTCGCCAAACACGCACGCTTCGTGCTCCACCACTTTTACACGAGAAACTGTCCCAAGGGGCGCCCCGATCGAGCCAAGAGTGTTTGTCTGGAACCTGGACAATCGCATCATACGCGTCAAACTTGTCAATCCACGCCTTCTTGAGTGCCCACCCTGCGGGCTCCGACTTCGGATACATACTACACAACGCTGTGCTCGACCTCACTGATTGTCTCTTTGACTTTTCTGGGAGTCCGGTGTCCTGGATACGGGCTTGACTGTTTAGAAGGGCGTAACTAAGTGCCCTGGGCTTGATTCATGACTCAGGCCTCAACATGCATCTTGTGATATGCCTAGTCAGAAGCTGAGAAGTGAGGCAGGCATCAAAGAAAATCCAGAACGTAGGCCAACTAGTCTCGAGCTACTCCAACGAATCTAAAATCCAAGCCGGAGATTCGAGCGGCTCCACTTGTCGCATATCAAGACTTGGTCGTAGTTCTACAACGTAGTTCTTTTTGCTGATGTGAATTGGAGTGTGATTACCAGCTTTGCGTTGATCTTTGCATCTGAAGAGGATTCTTGCCTTGCTTCAAAGCTACACGACGTAGGAACTGTGTCCATGATGACGTTGATTACCAAGCATTGAAGCCTAGAAGCAACTACCATGCTAAAAGGGCGGTGCTATACGAGTCAATCGCGGGGGTCTTACAACCTCGGAGTCGCTGGGTTCCACCAGAACAAACAACTCGGGCGAATTGAATTGAGTCAGAGGTGCAAATCAAGATCAGGCAGGAATTACTAAAGTCGGATGTTCCGACCACAATTCTCTATAAGTAACTTCGGTCCGGCCATAGTGAGTGGTCACCAAGGCCCAAAATCGTCGGAACTTCACTCCGTCGGATTGCTACCTTCTTTGTGTATCACTAAGAGGAACGCCTGCATAACTTCTTGTCTATTTCTTGCCCCTTTCCAACCAGACGGCTTTCTAAGGCCTTCGTTTGTCATTCCTCGATACATCTTGAACGGGCGCATTCTTGCTGAGTTTCAGGATGTCCCCACCAGAATGGAGGTCATTCCAACCATTCAAAGTTCATATATCAGATAATGTGCTGCACAATTTATCAACTCTGTTACGACTGTCATGGTTGCCTGAAGAGTCATTTGAGAATATGCAATCAGATCGACGCTATGGCGTAACGCTTCCTTGGATGAAGAAGGCCAAAGATGCTTGGGAGACACAGTTTGATTGGTAAGCAGATGAGCACCTAGTTAACGATGACTGAGCGCAGCTTATCCTGTTCTGAACGCTTGACACTCCTTGGAACAGGCGTAAGCATGAAAGCTATATCAACGGCTTTCCCCAGTATATCACGAGGGTGGTCGACGAAGACGGACATGAATATGACATTCACTTTGCTGCTTTGTTTTCTGGTCAGAAGAAAGCTGTTCCAATTCTTCTATTACATGGCTGGCCCGGTACTTTGCGCAGTGCCTGTCGATGTGTAAAATCGGCGATTCTGCTAACCAGGTTCTAGGAAGTTTCTTGGAGTTTTTGCCGATGTTGGACATGATTAACCAGCGTCATCCACAATCCGAATCGCCCTATCATCTAATCGTGCCGTCGCTTGTTGGATATGCATTCTCTTCAAAGCCTCCGCTGGATAAAAATTTCAGGATCGAGGATGGCGCTCGTATCCTCGATAGATTCATGGATAACCTGGGCTTCGGTTCGGGGTATGTCGTACATGGTGGAGATTTAGGGAGCGACACTGCGAGAGTCATGGGCGCGAAGCACGCAGGTTGCAAAGGTGAGTTTAGGACTATCCCACCTGAAAGCTTTGAACTCTCTTTAACTGATATTTCTCTAGCGGTTCACAGTATGTTACAAATGCATGATGATTAGTGCATTTAACTGAATATAACAGTCAATTTCTGTTATATGCCTGAACCATCAGTGCAGACGCCGCTAGAGGTAGATGACATTGACCGACTTGGCATCGAAAGAGGTCGTGAATTTGAGAGGGTTGGTAATGCATATGCTAAAGAGCATGCTACTCGCCCGAGTACAATTGGAATTGCGATTTCCTCTAATCCATTGAGCCTTTTAGCTTGGTACGTATCAATTTCGCGTCTTAACACGGAATAATTCACATCTAATAGATTCAGGGTGGGTGAAAAGTACCTTGAGTGGTCTGAGGAAGATCCCGATCTCCACACAATCTTGGAGACGGTCACGCTATATTGGGTAACGCAAACGCTGCCATCTTCTTTATATCATTATCGGCAGGTATAGGGATCACTACTAGCAGTGGTAAATGACAGTGGCTAATTAGCACCCAGCTCTTTGAACCGAGTTCCCTTGGCTCACACGCAAATCCAGAGTGGTATATTGACAAACCTCTTGGTTTCTCTAGCTTCTTGCATGAGATCGCTCCCACGCCGGCTAGTTGGGTACGCACAACTGGCAATTTGATATTTTATCGCAGACATGAAAAGGTACTCAAAACTCTTGAACCCATGATTATCTATTCAATTAGGATATACTTATGATTAATGCCATGATAGGGTGGCCACTTCGCCGCACTTGAGCAACCAGAGGTATTGTGGGACGACATCACTGCATTTGTGCAGGAATTGGTACAGCGAGCCATTTTTTAAGAAGGTTGAGTGGTGCTACACCCTATCAGTCAGCGGAAGTCTTTATTATGGTTCATTGGTTTTATTATAGTTTTCCTTGGTCAGTTTTTGGTAGTAACCACCAAGGTTTTCTAGATAGTAATCAGCTAGACTTGTGAATGCCCCTGTTATTTTGACAATTCTTTCCTTGCTTAAGTTTAAGGGACTAGCCTAAGAACTGATATAGGTTATTATTTGATGCCTAGCATAGTGCCTCCTTAGGGTCCCGCCATTTCTACACATCAGGCTCTAGTTTTAATTGAACTTACTTCACTCTCTAGTGATCACTTCGCTGGAATTGTGGTGTTATTTCCTGCTCCCACATCCTTACAATCCTTATGCCCTCCCTCTCAGTATCCATTCCTCACTGCCTACAGACCCGCTAATGAAGTGTACCCGTGCACAACAGAATTGATCCCCCCTGACAGGGAGTGACTGCAGTGAGAGTGATGTTTTTGGTAGCAGCCCTGACTACAATGAGCGGCGGGATGCCACTTAACATAATTCCTAGGTGAGCGGCCATCCCGGGCGAGCCGCCACCTAGGATACTGAGAAGTGAGAAGTAGAGTTGCATAACCGAACCGCTAAAATCGAATCCGACCCTCACCGAACTCGCAGCAGTGAGGGTTCGGTTCTAAGCCTATGGAATCGCACCGGTTTTGGTTTCCCTAGGTTAGAACTGATTCAAGTTCGGTTAAAACCATCGGTTTCGACTTTTGAGGTTTTATCGGATTCGACTAACCAACCCTCACCGTTTTGGATAGAAATCACTAATTTCTAGGATATATCTAATGATTTTAATATCACTAGATAGCTCTAGATCTAGGCTATCCAATGATATAAATATCAACTCAAAATACCTAATAGTTGTTGAGATATAAGGGAATCATCATTTCTGTCATGGGTTAGTATGAAAGTAGTAGTAGTTTAGGAACCGAACCCTCACCGCTGTGAGTTCGGTGAGGGTTGGATTCGATTTTAGCGGTTCGGGTATGCAACTCTAACTGGGGAAGATCAGGCTGAACCACTATCTCCATCGACTGGGCCGAGGACCCCCTCTGCCATGCGGACAGGCCCCGGAGACAATCCACCACGTGCTACTTGACTGCTACCGATACGACAACCTACAGCGTGCGACATGGACCGAAGGGAACCCATCGAAACCCTGAGAGAGACCTTGGACGTTCGAGTTCATAGGCAAAATATGCGCCTTGAAGCATAACCGCAATCGCACGCACCTCCAAGAGAACAGATGTTCGAAATATTGCCTCACAAGTCATCCTTGCAATTACTTGCGCCTATAACTCTCACGCTTGAAGCTTAATACCACTCTGGCACTAATCCAGGCATATCAGTTACATATTCGTAGTCGACATCCCAGGAAACCGAAACCCCCACCAGGACAGTGATGATGACAGCCCATAGAATACCTGAAACTAGTTTTTTCTTGGATAAGTATTTACCCAAGCTCCACTGTTCCCAAAATCTGTTGAGGTCTTTGTCGAGAAAGAGAAGTGTGGAGAGAAACAAGATCGCAAGATTAAGAAGTCCCCACACGAGGTATTGTAGCACTTGAAGTTTTATACCACCTGAGGAGGCCAAAGATTGTATGCCTTTATCAGCCGCGAACGAATATAACAGATCCGCTGCGAAAGCAATGGAAAGCAAATACCAAAGCACAAGCAGCTTTGAGTACCACGGCTCGTTCCTTATCTGTTGTGCCGCATTTAATGGGCAGCGTGGCGAAGTACCCTCTGTATCAGCAGCTAAATTTAACGTTAGTTGTCGGTCATCCGTATAGTCTGGATGGGGCATGGTGTGCGATGGTGTGTCCCTTGGCGTTTCCATTGTATTCGATGCGAAGGAAGTGTATGCCTCTAGGTATTCATTAGCGATAGTTATACCGTTTGGCTAGGAATATACGTACCGATGATACTAAGAAGTGGCAAAGCTAACATGACAACAGCGACAACTTGACCGAAGCCCCAAATATTCTCTTCTTGATGAATGTCCGTAGAAGCGTGCCCAGTATTACGCACAATAAAAATGCGAATGGTACCCCAGGCAAGAGAAAACGAAAGCCAGGTGATCTAGAGTCGTCAGTAAGATTCCATTATCAGTAGTAAGATAAATCTATACCTCCCATATCTTTGATGAGTATAGATCGCTTCCCGCAAGGATCAATGCATACATGGATCGAATTAACTTGAACTTGGTCAGAGCAATACATTTTCCAGCCCTGCTTTTTGCGCTTCTTGCGCTCTCCAGACACCTTAACTCAGAGTTAAGGGATTCCGATAACTTCTCATGTGGGATGTTAAATCTTGTATACCATCTGTTGTCGGAGAATAGCGCAGCTACCCTTGTAAAATAACTGAAAAGGAGAAACCCTATCGCCAACATCATGTAGAGCCAATTGTACTCTTTGACGAGATTTGGACCTGCTTTCCAGGCGATTGTAGGGTGATATAGGCACCATGCTGGAAATGACTCTGGAATATTGCCAGACGAAGTGAGGTAGCCGTCCGGACCCATTACGCAAATGAGCATTACCAAGAGGATGGCCATAATAATAACACGGTGGATCCTCTTAGATTTGTCTGAGCGAAGTTCATGCCGTAGGGCTGTAAGAGTGATGAGATGGGTCACTGTGGAGAACCATGCGAAATTTACCACCGATTGCCAGTGATATGATGAGATACCCCATTGAAGTTGAGAAAGGCCCCCTATAATTATTGAGATGCCAGTGAT
Organism: Aspergillus lentulus; assembly: GCF_010724455.1. The sequence goes on along the minus strand of NW_022983974.1, from coordinate 22,644 downwards.
CATTTGCTGGTCACTAAGGGATAAAATCATTTTCTCAAGGACCGGTTCCAAGCCGGATATACCGGGGTTTAGCCTTTCAAGGCTTCCGGCAGGGACAATTGATACACCACTGTCTAGCATTGCTTTGATAATGCAACACAAGAAACTGAGATATGCCGTTGCTAAAAAGCCACTCAAAACCTATAAAGTATTGAGCGTTGTTTCCTCCCCTTTACATAAATAGATACTCACTCCAATACCAGAAATATCTGGATTTGGATGCGATGACGAGTAGGTGGTGCAGTTTTCAGCAGTCATCCCGTATGTCGTCATTATATATCATTGCCTAATTCAGGCTCCACCGTTTAAGTGTGAGTATAAGAGCTTTAGAGACATAGGGCATTTCAGAAACTGACCGACCTTGTAAGTCTGAAGCAGAAATTTTTCACCCGTGAGAGGATGTCGATTGGTTTTCTATTGGCGGATCTGTCAGTCGGCCTAGAAGCTTTTTACAACACAGCCACATTGCGCAAAAGCGGGTGTGACAGGCGAAAAGCCCGAATAGCGACAACCAATCCGATTCCTAGTAAGCGATGGCGCATCAGACAAGAATAGATTTGAATCGTTATAAGGAAGATCCATGATGATGATGGCTAAGCCTGCAGATCCTTCTTTACTCTTATTCTCTTACCAGCACTGCATAATTGGGCAATCCACTGCCTGTCCAGAGATAGACTTTTCTGCGACCAAGAGACAACGTTTGCCAACAATTGGTAGAGGGCGCGATTTGCGGTCGTACGTCGATATCTGAGACGCGACACGACAAATGTCTGCTTGTTTGATGTCGCATGGACGAGACGAACCGGACAGTAAAAGCGAACCCGTAGTGTCTGCAGCTGTACACTGACAGCTGCTGAGATCCTATGCAATAAAGACCTAGATATCCCTTTGTCCGAGAGGCGCGTAAACGGGAGAGGACTGGTACAGGATGCAATCTGTAATATTCATTAAGATATGATATAGCATAGAGAATCTAACAGTCCTAGGGTCAAATACCAGGATCTAAGAATAAGATTATTAGTAACTAGTTTAGTAAGTGCCTGATGGAGCTTAAAGGCTGTATTAAAGTAATCTATGGTTGTGAGGTGATGTTATACTAACCTCTACTTAATTAAACACTAATAGTATAGACTATGTATATCTGGTGTTGCAGTCACTAAGACTACCCTATAGCTAGTGTTTAATCCAAAGGTTAGTAATATGGTTAGAGCAGCAGGGATCCTAACTACTGAAACTTAGATTGGGGACTTACTAAACTATCTATCTATTCTAATAGCTCTAACTATTAGTACCTTATAAAATTATTAGTTACCATCTCTAGTATTTATGTTAGCTTAAGCTCTATCATTTATATCTAGAGTTGCATAACCGACCCGCGTTCAGCCCGCGGTGGAATTGAAGGTGCGATGGGTCACTGCTAACGGGGAGGATCAAGCTCCAACCGGCTGAACGGATGTCCGAATTGATCGCATCTGAAGAGGAGGAACGGGGAAGACAGGCACCTTCCTTTCTTTCTTTCTTTCCCCTTCGAAAAGAAGGTCCAATTTCATATCACCCACGGCACTGATCAAATCAGTGGATCCAATCCAATGGACTCACCGTCTCCGCTCACTTCCTCCCATACTGTGACTCGCCAGCCACGATGTCGGCGCAGCGCCGACCTTCAGACGGCTTCTCTCGCGGATCTTCACCTCGAATTCAATCCGTGCGATTTTCATTCTCCACGCTGTGTATTTCGGGATGTGCTCGAGTTCGCAATACCGGCTCTTCGGGGAAAGGAGCAAATATATCGTGTCTTGCTAAAGATATCGGGCTGAAGATTGAAAATTTCAGGAAAGGGAAAATGTATGCCATGACTTATACTGTAATCTTAATATGGTAACCATATAAGCTTTAGGTTCCAGGGAAATCTCCCGTTTCCGTTCCATTCTCATGGGGGTAATTCCGATCCAATTCCCATGCGACTTCAGAATAGGTTATCATCATAGATATGTCCCTTCGATTTCCCAAACTATAATACCCATCCCTATGCTATCCCTAATGCCTTGATAAGGGATAGATGGGATCTTGATGAGAATCCGCAAAATCTGCGGCTCAATCATTGCAGAGATGATAGTTGATTTGTCGAGGATGAATGCCCTGGCAGACAGCTGAACTAATATATATTGAATGAGTAAAGACGATTTGAGGCTAACTATTTTACAGAAATGTGATTCATGGATGGATTACTATATCCCCATCTCCAGCAGACTAGAGGCTGGTCAAAGGGAGTTAGGAGTATATTAAGCTAGTACTTGAGGAAGTATATACTGCTATCATGGCTAGTGACACTGCTGTGATATATATATAAAAAGCACTAGAATAAACCTGCTATATATTAACAGAAATATTCTATATAGCATTCTAGCCCTCACTTACATTAATTTTATCAGCTACTTTATATTAGATATGCTTCCCTTTAAAGGCATTATAAGCACTAGAATCTAGATAGTTAATTAAGCCTGTATATAAAAGAAGAGAAATAACTATAATAATTACCTTAGTATACCAGCAAGATCTAGATAATTTAATAAACTATAGGAAGGGTACTTTGCAGATAATCTGGGGGGTAATCTGAATTAGAGGCTATATAAAGCTAGTAATTATAGAGTGTAATAAATTAGCTCCTGAGGGGTTATTCTACTAATTCTTACCTGAAATATCTTGAAGATGGCCTTATTTTAGTCTATAAGCCTGGCATAATATTCCAGCAAGATAATGCTAAGGCAGAATCCATACATTAATGTAGGTACAGAAGCAGATTAAAACTCATGGTCTATGTTAAGATTACAGTATAAGTCTTAGCATCCATTTCCCTTTCCTGGAATTATGCAGGATTGTCATTGGGGGTAAATATCATAATATCAGCTTTGATTTTCTGCGCTTTTTTTCTTCGTCATGGGAATATGGCCCTATTTATATCAACATATACTAGCCAGAAACTCAAGAGGCAAACAGGGGCAAGTAGCGCTGTGGTCGCTGTCTCATGACATGCAGGCATATTGTAACGATGCAATTCAGTACATGTCTTTTCATCCTGATAGGTCGCATCTGGTAGCACTCCTTTGGCTGTTGCATGGTTGGCTGACTTTGGAATGCTAGCTCCTTGCGTAGTTTGAGACTGTAGATTAGATGTCATCCCACGCGATTACATGACATGCTATTACTTGTGACTTGACCTCTATTAACCTCTGTCCCGTCAGCGCCAGACACCATCAAACCTGCTAGCATGTTACATGAGATCAGTAATATCTTAGTTATATCATTCCCCTGTGTCATTTAACGTAATTCACCAGTAAATGAGTCCTCCCTTGTGTTTACCTATTCTACACTCATGTTCAATTGTCCGTAGGCTCTTAGTTTCTGTGCAGTCCGCGCGGGGATGACGCGAGATGGTGGTCACCCCCGCCGTACAAACTGTGTCAAGTCTCCCTTGAAACTACACTCGCCCCTTGCTCATACCTTCTAGTCCGAAGTCCGCGGCCATTGTCACGTAGCAGAGGCGATGGAGGGCCAAGAGGAAACTTTAGATTCGCTCCTATGGGCTATTGAGCGAGAGAACCCAAGTGGATTTGACCTGTTCTGCAGAGTAGTCTAATAAATGGGAACAGACAAAATAAATGAAACTATATATTCAGTCTCTAAACTTAGATATATGGATAGTATATATAGATATAAATATTGGAGCTTATGATTGCCTGAGCTGCCGGATTGAAAAATAAATATATAATAGGCCATTCGCCTGGCTTCACTAGATATATGCTTAGTAACCCTATTTTTTGGTGTATCAGATCATTCCACAGCCACAGTTACTAGTCCCCCAGGTTATCCACAATCTTAACTAGCTCCTAATCAACTCAGTTTATACAATGGTACCCTTGAGTGGCCACATCAGCCGTGTAGGGGTTGTTTAGTGGGTTAGTGTCGTTTAGAGAGCTTTAGGTGGTTCAGCTGAAACTGAATAGCAGGTAACAATGGTATATCTAACAAGAAGCAAAAGAGAGACAGGCAGTCACCTGGCGCTGGGTGGGCGGCTTGCCGTCCTATTCAGTGTTCGCTCACCCGAAGACTACACACTTGAGCTAGATGGCAGTCAGGTCCGCGCAAGACTAGTAAGTGGCACCACCTCATTCTCTCCTGTAAGCATGAAGATTACAAGGTCTTCGTTCCTCTCCGTCTTTCACCAAAGCCATACGCTATTAAGCTACAAACTCGCTGCCTACTAAGAGTGTGACAATATAGCAGGAAAAAGGGGTGCCAACCTTCAATCAGCTGTGAAATAAATTAAGCGGTGCTCCCGCACACCAAAGCAAAGTATAATTGCGCTCTTCAGATATCTATATCAGCTACCCAGAGACTGGATATTAACAGGTCATAGATTTGTTGCTTTATACCCAACAGCAGTGTCTCCTGGTATCCAAACGAATCGAACCTAGAAGAGGTTTCTGGAATCCGTGGTTAGAAATACGCGGAATCAACTTAGAAACAAGGAAATGCTAATACAGTAGCAACTCTATCGACTATTAATACGTGCTTGTAGAGATTTTGAGGTTGGATTTATTCTCCAACAGGATTATAATATGCCGGATGTGAAGCGCAGTAAGAGAATTGATTCAGTTATACTATGCCAACATGCTGTTTACAGCAATGAAACCGGTCCCTTTTCGGTGGTGAAACGAGATGATAGAAAGACGGTATCCATCCTTCATCGTCGTCCACTAAAGGAGCACATAAGGCTACACCCTATTTGCCATGTACAATGCGGCGCCAGTATACTAGGCATTTTACTGGTCATTATAGTTGTCGGTTCTTAGACATTCACTCGTTACTCTGCATTTCCCGCTAGGGCCACGAAGTGAAGCGCACCCACAACATTTGGGATCCAGTTGTGTTTTACTAAGTCTCTTTCAGGTCATAATCACGGTGACACAGCCCTTATATGATAATTAATCATCATTCTAGAATAACGGCCGCCTTTTCACTTATAATGTGACCTTGTGTGTCATCCCCAAGAAGAAATGGCTGGCTGAGCTCTTTGATCAGACCGAGTCCATCTGCACTCTCTCTCACTGAATATGCCTTCATTATCCCATGCACGCAGACCTTGATGTGGCGCTGCTGTCCGTCCTCCGGAACAGTTACAATTGCTCCAACCTCATCTTCCGCCCGCATGGTCTGCGGGTCGTACACATGGCCTGGTTTGAACTGCACGAGTTGATAGCGCGTTCTTTTGTGAGGGTAGCAGCTCGCACGTAGGGTGATGGCATGACGGAACAATGTCCATGTTTCATGCTTAACGTGATCGCTCACGTCTTCTGAATGGAGTAAAGGTGCCATTATATCGAAGAACTCGAATTGTATCTGTTTGGTGTAACCAGGAACAAATACTTCTTTAAATTCGGGATTCTTTGTTAGGGTAAGATAAACGGCTGCGCGGTGGTATCTTTCTAGGCTTTCAGGTGAAACTAAGTTTGAGTCAAATAATCGTGAGCCAAGTCATTGTTTATACCGCAAAGTCGGTGAAGTTCGGGCCTCACATACTGCTTTGTTCCAGAATGCTTTGGTACTGCCTGAGCATTACGCTATCGAAGTGCAGGTCTCTCCATATCTCCGGGCTGTGAAACACGCGCTTCTGTATGAAGCCAAACGTAAGAGCACGAAAGGCTGATAAGGCGTCCGTAGAGAACAGGTCTTTGCTGATCATGGTTTGCTTGATGAGGAGAGTTAGATCTTGGCTTATAGTTTCATCATTCACGTGATGTCGTCGGATCTTGCAGAGCGCATTTGCTGTATAGACCACATAGTTACTCAACGTATACATTTCCTTGTATATAAACCCTGTTGACAAGACAAAAGCATCGTTGCACGATGGAGGGGGGCGGGTAAGCTCAACAAACTCAACGGCACTTGAAAGGCGGCGGCGAAGTCTGTGTATCTCATTCCTCTGGTCAAATAATTCATCTGCAGAGGATCTAATTGTGGTGGGATCGGCAGTTGAAGCATCCTGAGATGCTCTGACGTTGGCCAGTTCCGCCCTGAGACGGTTGTTTTGTCGCTGGAGAGTCTCATTCTCTTTTCGCAAGGAGACCGTCTCATGGCTCCTGCAAAGTAACGCCTGTTGTGCCTGGTTGCGGAGATTGATCATCTTCCCTGCGCATTTAGCACAACCACCACGCCGATCCTCTTGCGTGAGCTGGCGTCCACCACGGTCATGCGTGCTATTTGGCTTGGAGTGCTCGGGAAACTTTTCAGCGGCTACATCAGCATCATTGGACGGGGAGTCAGAGACGGAATCATCCATTTCATCTGATAGGTCCTCCAGTTCGGTTAACGGCGAGCCACCGGAATCGTAATCGAGGTTGAGAGGCGGGACCATAACGCTGATCTGGCAGGGAGTTTTACGTTTAGTGCATTGCTATATATTTTATGCAATCTCATTGAAACGGTCAGCTCGCGCGATAACATACTGTTTCTCCCTTCTTTTCTTCGTCCTGCGCATTAGCTGACTGGCGGGGTCTTTTTCTCAACTTCCATGCATCTGATTGCGGGATATCTCGCTCGCCTTCTATGAAGCGTGCTGGAGGTTTTATTGGCCGCTTCGCACCGGCGATGATGTGTTCATCGGTTATTTCTAGAGAGATATTGTGCGTTGGTATGTGGTCTTCCCGCACATAGCAGAATCGGCTGCCGCCGACGCCCTCGAAATAATTGGTTCCGGGGATGTCTTGATCACTGCCCATTTCGCTCCTGGTTTGAACAATGGTCGCCAAAGCACTTCTTTCTCAACTAAAACCCAAAAAAAATTGTGAGGCAAAGAAAGTCCATATTATCAACAGGAGGAACATAGGAGGTGTTGATAGCAGGAACGGAGACACCGAAGGTCAAGGCGCCCGACGTTGGACAAAACCGAAAGTACAGCCTCCCGCCATGCCTATTTAAGTCAATGCTTGAAAGAGACCCCTGCTGAGCTAGAGCAGAAGTACCCCAATCCCAGTCAGATTTGCAACAAAATTTCAGTAAGGGGTAGTTGCTGCCTATTTGTTGCAGCCTTGCAGTCTGCCTCGTGCCCGATGCTATAAATTTCTAATTCAAAGTGGTGAGTTTAGTGACTTTTTTATTACTCCACCGACTGTGCTCATTATACAGCATCAATTTGTTTGCTATGGCCCAGCGATCGAACCCGCCGAGACGCGTACGACGCAAATTTGCTCATACGGATTCCTCGACCAGCACGTCCACGAGCAGAGTATCGGACGAAGACGACGTCCAGCTGCGACACAGTCCACGATACGGGCGAAATCCCCTTACTGCGAAAAAGCTTCTCCTATGCCTCGATTATGGGACGACCCTAACTTCAATTTCATATATCACCTTCGATCCAGATGAACCCCCTGAAGACGTACATCCAAGAGAGGTCCGATGCGTAGCAAACTGGCCGCAGGCCAACCAATTTGTCAACGCAGCGAGCCCATTTGTGCCTAGCGAAAGCTGGTATCGTGGTGGAGAATTCCTGTGGGGCCATGAGGTGCAACATACACTACGCAATCTGTCAGATAATGATGATGCAGAGTCAATGGACTGTATCATCCAGCTTCCGAAACTGTTATTAGATGATGATGGGGAGAGCATCGACAATGACCGGCTGTCACAGCCGAGGAAGGCACTCCACAAGGCAGGTAGAACTGCCAGAGACGCCATTAGGGACTACCTCATGAAAGTCTTCAAGCATACCCATGGCCAATTGTTGAATTATGAGGGATTCAATAATACTTGGGAGGTTGAACTAGTGCTATGCGTGCCATCCAAATGGTCAACGTATGCGCATCTCACAATGCAGGAAATTCTGCTTGAGGTAGTGGAGAAGACGGATATGAAAGGGAGGGAATTTTCAATATTTATTATTGATGAACCTGAAGCTGCAGTAACCTTTGCACTGTGCCACGAATACATCCGCAAAAATATTAAAGTACGTATGGATGCTGTCGCTGTGTCTTTGTTAACTGTACTCACCATGTGCAGGAAGGGTCTAACTTCATTGTATGCGATGCTGGAGGTGGTACTGTTGTAAGACTACCTAGATTTAATGCTTTATCACCAGCTTTAGGTGATTAATGATTCACGTCTCTCCAGGATGCGATCACCTACAAGGTGCGGCAGGAGGATCCCTTCAGAGCCGATGAAATAGCCATCCCAGCTGGTATACCCCCTTCCAGTACGTATACTGGGCAACAAATTAACAATAATAACAGGGAAAGACTGCGGTTCAAGCTATATAAACCAGGCTTTTATTGAAGAAACTAGAGAAAGACTGGCACACATCATTGAGATGGGCAGGGAGCCCAGCTATTCCAAAGAAGCAATCCTTCAACACGACTTATTTCGTAACTTTGAACACGAGTTAAAACGAATCTACGATCCAGATGTCTGGGAGGAGGATGAGAGGAGAAGTTTTCGCGTTTTCGGCCTAAGGGAGGACCCGACGAGAAATTTTGGGAACGGGATGTTTTTCGTCACAAAGTAAGACACCAGCAAATCCTCGCATACCCACGGCCTGACGGAGTTACAGGGAACAAATGGATAATTATTACAGGCGAAGTCTTGAAGGGACTGTGGATTTGATTATGGAACAACTGGAGCAACTTAATGGCCAAGAGGTCAAGGTAAAGCTGTCTACTGCCGTCCAATGTCCCTGAACGCACCCTGTTGAGATAGCCTGGTTGTTGCTAATAGCTGTAGGTCATCCTCCTCCTTGGTGGGTTTTCTGGATCGCCGGCTCTGAAGCGCTGCCTGAACAATACTTTTGGGCGAGACCTTAAAGTCATCCATCTGGATCAGGACATGTAACCCATCCCGGATCCTGTTGACCTTTCTCCTGGACACAAAGCTAACAATTTATTCTTCAAGAGACATGACTACCGCAGTATCTCGGGGCGGGGTGCTTCGTGCCCTAAATAAAGAGAACGGCCCACGCCGCAAGCTCAGGTTGAATCTCGGAGTTTGTCTCAGTGAACCATACGACGAGAGATTCCCGGGCCATTTAGCTGCCCATTGGTTTAATAACCATCTAAATAAGAAGAAATATGTGAAAGATTGCATAGACTGGGTTATTAGAAAGGTATGCTTGCACCTAAATCACGCAGTAGAGCCAATACTCTTATCGTCTTATACACTTAGTCCGTCGCTAATGCTTGAATAGGACCGAGTCGTCGCCCAGGGAGAGTCGGCTGAGATTTGTATGCATCGCACATTTGAACTAGGCCAGGAGATGGCCGCTTATGAGACTATATATTTCTCGGACCAGCGGGTCTTCCAGCACTACCGCATAGATAACCCCAAAAATCGTGGTAAGTTGAACATAAATGCCATAACCCATGATTTGTGAATTCGGCGCTAACTTTGGCTGGCAGGCCATCGCAAAGCGGGAGTCGTCAAGGCATCCCTTGATGCCCTTCGGAGGAGAAACATGCTGGAGGAGAAAATCAACGAGGACGGCGATGTGTATTATGAAGTCCACTACAGCATCAAACTCGAAGTGGATGGCCGCAATGTCAAGGCAACGATTCATTGCCCTCCAGGACAAGAAGTCCAAGGAGAAGCACAAATTTGCATTGCCGCTGCTTTCAGTCCTGGGACGAATTAAGCGGAACGTGCCGACAAGCGATATCATGTCCCCCTTTCATACTGGCTTTGGATCAGGATGCATTTGTATAATAGCCAGCGTGAACTTTACCTCCAGAGTCGCGAGATAACAACTCACTGACCTAGAGGTCCGACACTACAAATACCGGAATTTTGACCAGAACAGTAAGTTATAATTAGCTATCTTCTTTCCACGCTACTGTGATTTGCGTGGTTTCATTGTTATCGTCGTCGCTAGCTTCTTCGTCAGATGACAAGAGCAGTATTGGGAAGGAAGACGAGCCGTGGAGGGTAGACCCAGTAGATATGAGCTCTTGCAGCGCTGAGATCCAGGGGTAGAAACTATCCCTGCTCTTTTCAGTTTTCCAGTACCTGGAATGGTCCATCGGACGATTAATGTAGGCCAAATATTCTGTTGGGTCATGACTAGGACACAGAGGAATGACACTATAATAGGCGCCTTCATAAGACATTCGATCCACCAAATGTACTACATCGGCAGCTTCATACGAGCCATCCACGATGTAGAGGCATCGGCGAGGAGTTCCGGACATTTCCTCTTCGCAATCGACTAGTACAGTGCCATTAGAATGGATTTGTAACTGCTCCAGGTGTGGCCACACTTTCGGTCCTTCTGTGTATAGGCTTTGTTTGCACTGCATATGCGAGTAGCGCAAATAGGAGTCTGGCGACAAACGTCGTCCGATAGTGTGTGATTCGATGACCAACGACACTAACTTAAGAACAGAAATCGAGTCGTCGCGTTTGAACCCAAACGACGAGGGTGCAATGGGCCCCGCGCGTTTACGCGAAGTGTTGGTGAGGCACTGCATGGATATTGCGGCGGCCAGAGTGTCGACAATCGATGGACTTTCTAAGAATTTGAGAAATCTCTTTGTCTCGCGGCTTGTGTATAGAGGGGCCTTGTTGAAAACGGTTAACCTCTCGTTTCCCCAAAGCTGCGCTACTGCCCTGCTGGAGATGCCGAGACAAACAAGCTGGCGTACTGGCTGCCAGTCTGATGTAACGAACATCCGGAAAGTGAACCTAACAAAGAAAAAGGGGCTTCTATCTGGGGCGTGACTGGAAGCGGCGGATCTTGAAGTTCTCGTCCAAGCCTCCTCGATGCCATAGAGGGTATCTGGCACGCAGCGCCACGAGTCCTCCAGGAGAGAGGACATTTCGATCTTTGCCTCCTGGTATGCTTCTTCAGAGGCAAACGAAAGCCTGAATGGATCCACGTCATGCTCCGTTATGTACAGAGCCATGAATCTAGACTCGATCACGGAAGCGTCTCTCACAACTCCTTCTGTATGAAAGAGGTTCAAGTAGTCTCCGCTGGAAATAACTGAGCGTGGCAAAGTCTGAGATAAAATCTCAAGGGGGTCATTCGGAAGAGAAGTCAAGACTGTGGAACCTCGCTCAATAGTTGACAATATATCAGGGTCAGAATCCGGGATGCATTCCGTGGACAGGCTGCTGAGCTGGGCCAGCAGAGACTGCCGATAGACGTCACGGGCCCAGTCAGATATGTAGTCAATAATCAGAAGAAGCTGTAGCGAGCCGTCTTCGCCCGTTAAATCTCCGCTCCACAGGTATACGGTCAACTATCTCAATATCAGAAAGCTGGAAGGCATGACGATACTTCGATGAATGCTTACCCATTCGATGGACCCGCACGAGTCTTTGACAAAGCAACCAGCCACGTTCCACCGCTCCCCAGACCACGATAAAAACCAGACTAGCGGCTCAAACGGGCCACAGACATTCTCACCGCCAGCCTTCCGTAACTCAAGTTGTAGTCTCAACAGGCGCCGAATGCAAAAGGCTGTTTGCATCTCCACGGCTGCCATGTCCCCGTGCTTTCCTGATTTGGCTTCCATTATCAGGAAAGGAAAGAGCAATCGCTCACCTTCGTCATCAAAAGGGCTCACTTCAATTGTGTCCCTCAGAGTTCTGACATTTCCATCACACGCGCTGTGTTTGTTTACGGAGTCCAATACCCTCTTCAAGCTACCTGTGTCTCGCAGCCCGTATATCCTGTCCGGTTCTTCCGATACTTGGCCTCGTCTTCGGCCTTCGATAGGTAGAGGTGGGTCATGTTTAATGGTTGCTTGAGCGCGATCTGAGAACAGCATGTTTACTCCATTCTCGTATCCACTGAATTAGGCCTTAGCTAATTGCAGCTCCCTGCCGTCTATACCTTCTCAACCAACTGAAATGCGTAGCTCGACCTACCTGTTGTAACTCCACTGGTCAACACACCGACATGGCGCACGGCGCCTACGCCTAGCCTCCAAGGATTGAGCAAATGGCTGTGAGGACTGCACCGCGGCTTCAATCTCCGATTTCCAGAGTCTGCTACGACATCTGGGGCTAAATGAGGTTATGTATGTCAGACACGGTCGCACGGCGTCCCTAACGTTGGTCCCACGATAGCTTACCAGGTTACTTCAACCGTAAATCTATGGAGAACCTCCGGTTCAATCGAGAATCTCCACCCGGCCTCATTCTTCCTATCCTGCCTCGATATCTGACTTTGCTGGACTAGGCGCGCTGCCCTCTGCTTCGTTTGACGTCGCCAGGGCTTGTCTATCGAGTCAACAGAGACAGTTTCATTGAATCTCGAATATTTCTGATTCCCAAGCTTCTGAATATCTTCGAATAGCCTGCGGTGAGCATCAGGCCACTGACTGGATTGGGCGGGGCCAAGAAATCGGATATTAAGCTCTTTGGCATAATCCCATCGAGCTCTATATTCCGCTTGACTTATCTTGAAATTTCAATATGCCCAGCAGAAGTGTAGTGTATGTAACCAGAACAGCCCACGTTTTGAAAGGGAAAATCTGCATGGTGGCCCAGGTTGCAGTACTCCAGTGCACTTTGCAGCACATCTCACTGCGCGACAGTCACCAGTATTTCATGTGAACAAGTCAACGGCCCACCTAAGCTGATCTTTATATATCAGAACATTCTGGGCCTGGCCAATAACTCGAGCTCCTAGTCACTAACCGAGTGCTAGTGGTGACCGGTTCTCGTCACTTTGCATCTGTATGCAGCGAGTCTCACACCGCTTGTTAATATGGGGAATATTCGGTCATACACATCACTACTTCAGCACGCAACCAGGACCTCAAACTGGTTCAGCTAAAGGAATAAGAACGGGGCAGCGGAACAGTAAAAATCTGTGTATCTATCGTACAAAAAAGACTGGTGAGGAAAAACATACAACAGCCGGGATTCGCTGGTGGTCACCCACCCAACTACTAACCGGCCGGCGTGTGGCTTGAACGTGGTTAATACCCGGGTGGGTGTCCTCGCGGGTGACGGGGGTGATGCCGCTTGAAAGAGGTGGTGATTAGTGTGGGTGCAATCTAGCGAGGTGGTGATGGCTGGAGAATACATCACCAGCCTGGAGCATACATCACCTTGAGTGAGCCTGATAAGTCCAGGGAGGTGGCGATCCACCTGGGCGCGAAACAGGGCGTTCTGGTTGGGGAAATTTGTCAATCTGAAACACCAAATGATCCACAATCCATGATAGGCTCTGCCTTCCCTTCTCTTCTAAAAAAGCATGAGACTTGCTGCGCTGACATGCTTTGGATGGCTGCCTAGCCCAACTCGATTCCAACCTACCATCTTTCAAAGCACAACCATTCGGGACTGAAAATCAACGCGTTAATCTTAGCGGCTGATCAAAACACACTACTTGCGCACGCAAGAAGACTCGATAGCGAGCGCCAACAAGGAAATCTTCGAAGTCCCCTTCACGGCATCCGTATTCTCGTCAAGATACTCAACCTTCTTTCCCTTCCCAGTGGATGTTGGCATCGCAAAGCCTGGGGAAAGTTCAACTGAGAAGGGGGCCTAGTTTCTGTGGGATCAAATCATCGTTTTTAACAGACTCGATCAACGCCTTGAAGAATAGATTGTCTACAATTGTTTCCCTGGACAATATTTACTTAATGAAGTATGAGAAACAGACCACTGCCAATATTGCAGGCGAATCTGAATAAGGGACGTGAATGATAATTAAGCTTCCTCAACGACAGCTCGCTGAGAAATTTATAAAGTAGGTTACGCACACTTGTGAGACTGTGATTTTTTTTTTAATGAAACAGACTATAGTTTTAATAGTTAGAAGGTAGCTAGTAAGTGCTTATCAAGTACTTACCTATATGCTGTTTACGAATATCTTGTTTAATCTCTGTATCCATTTCTTAACTGGAAAGTTCAGAAAGGATGATTTATTATTCTTTCTTGCACCTTGGACACTTGCTTGAGAATACTGGATCTTTGAATTGGTTAATAACTAGTTTGTAAACACAAGTGCTGACATCCTTTATTAATTGCTCTGCTTCTTCTTGCGAGTAGCTACTCACTGGAATAACTAGGTATATCCATTTGGATCTGTCCTTGGGTACTCTGGCAAATCATTTGTGTATTCAATATACAGGGTTTAAGGTGGATGAGTTTTTGCATCTGTTAACTAAAGCAGCTTGGCTGGGTTTAAGACTTGAGTGATTCAAAATCAGCTAGTAAGTACTTGGAATGCAGTGTCTGATTCTTACCTCTTCATCCTTCCTTACGTTAAAGGCGACATCTTCCATTTAGACAAAGCTTATTGAGGAGTCTCTGATTCCATATTATCAATGCATACGCCCCTATAAATGTGAATGAGGAATCCATATTCACAACATCTCACTGACTCGAGAGACATTATCAAGAATCTCGGCCTGCCGAGTCGCCCAATATTTTCTACGTTCATGCCATTCTTTGCCAATTCGAGTAGGGTAGTCGTGCAGTGCTTGATTTCTGTAGAAGTACTCCACCCACGCAGAGTAAAGCCGGCTGATGCGTATCCTTTGCATTGTTATCGGTCCTTGCTCTCTCCGAAATTCGTCGCACGTTTTGTCGATCCAGTAGCGAGGTTCGTTCACTGCAGAAGCCGTGGAGGCGCGGATCGGACGATTATTGTAGTCTTGCATTTTCGACGAATGCCACGGAGGTGGACTGCTCCAATTATTGCTCATTGATGAACTCACTCCCTTCCAAGTAGCCCAAGACCATAAATTGTTTTCATTGTCGGTTTCCGGAGCATGAAAGCTAACCATAGTCTTGAGCCAGTTCTCCTCAATGGAGCCATCGTCAATGTTTTGGACGAATTGTTCCATGGTATCATTCAGTTCTGAGATGAAGTCCTTTTCCTCATCGAGAATCTCGTCAATTTCTTCTTCTTCCATTGGACCACGCGAAAATGCTGTTCTCTGACAGCAGACATGAGTAATGCCAGCCCTCTCGAACTCGATTGCTCGAACTAGCTCCGCTAAAGCCTTCTGCGCAGTGGTTTCTCCCCGGGATTCTCTCAACGTCAAGAGCCAGTCCAAGACCCATATATGAGCTGTCGATGCATTCCACCTCTCCGAATAAAGGAGTTTGGTAGATGGTGAACAGCCATTAGGAGAGCAGGGGCAGCGGCAGTTGTCATGCATTAAGGGATCTGCACCATGATGTAAAAGCGTTGCTATTAGGACAATGATTCTCGAAACCTCTTGTAGCATATAAGATGGATCCGCTGAATGGTGGAATATGTCTTGATTCATCCTTTGGCATGCAATGTGCAATGCTGAGAGCCCTCTGTTATCTTGATGGTTGACATTACATCCTCGTGCCAGAATATTGTTGTAGATCAGACAGTGACACCGGGATATTGACGACATGAGAGCAGTTTGACCTTCCAAATTAGGACGATCAATATATTCGTATCCGGCTTCAAATAGGGCGTTCACCTGCGTATCGTGCCAAAGACGATGAAGCAATGTATTTCCGTCCTCAAATAGAAAATGTGGGTTTGCTCCCAAATCGATCATGATCTTAAAATCTTCTGGCCGGCCCTGCCACGCAAGGTGAAGATAGTTGGCCATGAGGCAATGGATCTGACTTTTCAAAAAAGTATCTGAGAAAAGCCCCGTCGTGTGGAAAAAAGTAAGTGCCTCAGTCACCACGTCCCAATGACGCCAGGCCCTGGCGTAATCCAGAAAATCTAAGTGCTGAGAATTTATCTGGTCTACCCCAGCCTTAAGAAGAAGTACGACTGATTCAACGCAGCCATATGCTGCGGCATAAACCAGCGGACTTCTCCCAGAATCATCCGTAATGTCAAAATGGGGCCATACTTCCAGTACGCTCAGGAGCACGCTGGGGCGTAAAACGGCCAGATGAATCGGTGTTTGCCCAAAAACATTTCTGCCTTGAAAAAACTGTGGGCATTGCAGGAACTTCGCGATTTCAGTTGCGGAGCCACACAAAATAGCATCCATGAAAGGCGTCTGTCCCCAAACACCTGATGATAGATCAGTAACTGGCAGTAAGTGAAGCTCACAGGAGGTGGATAGCATTTACCGCATGCATTTTTGGAACATTCCACGAAGAACTTGAGTAGAAAAGGATCTGGCATATCCGTGTATGCTCCGGGAAAGCCGAACAACGGTTCCGCGAACGGCAACTTCGAGAACATGAAGGGACTATTGCATGTGTCTGTAGACAAGTCATACCCCACAGCAATCAATTCTCTAAGCAAAGTCAAATGGGGTCCTAAGCCACTCCAACCTGCGCAGAGAGATAGAAGCCTATACAGTACTTTTATTAGAGATAGAATGCCCCCCCCCCACCCCACCACCCCCGATGATTGACGTACGATGTCTTAGTATTCATCGGCGCGCCCCATTCACAGAGCATCTTAAAGAAAGCAATCAGCATATCATGATTGGCGCTCATGCGTACAGATAAGATCCTCTGAAATGGCATCAATTAATTTTCTTTGTTTGCAAATCGCATGAGAAGCATGAGAAATCCAACTTACCTCCAACCAAGTCCTCCCGTCGGGGTCAACATCTTGTGGAGAGACTGTTCCGGTGCTGAACAATTCAAATAGGGCTTCACGGGCTGACTGAATGTCTTGACGATCTGTTTGGCACTTCCAGAAAACTTCAAATGCCGGTGAGGTATGCTTGACCAGCTGTTGCATCCGCAGATTTGGAGTAATTGAGAAGCCATAATTTCCCCATGAAAGATCCAGGCTCGCTTGGAAGGCCCAGGGTATACCGAGCCAATAGAATCCCATAAACTGTGAGAATCGGTATTGCTTCTTGTTCTTGTAATAGTTTGCAAGGCTTTTTGAAGTCTTCTGGGACATTGGCTTTGTAGCCCATATGTTTTTGCTGTCAGCCACAAGCCCGCCTGTTGACCTGGTCGTGGATGCGGTCAAATTCTCCGAAAGAACAGAGTTTTGACTCAGCATGGGCTTCATCATGACCATGATATAGTCTGAAGAAACTGTGCTTTGAAACAACAACAGCTTCTCTATGTATCCTGAGAGATTGGAGTGAATTTTCTTCAGGGCCTTTTCATGCTTCAGACTGCAAACCGCTTTGCGACTTCTTATCATCTTGGAATCGTCCTGGGCGGGTGCCACCTTTGCGAGGATATCCTCGAGCAAGATCATTTGTGAGTTGCATTCGTCAACGAAGGACTTCAGCACGGCTGAAGTCATTGGGTTGTAGTGGCCGTGATCAATGTGAAACTGTGTGCGTCGCAATGCCTCGATGAACAGTGGCAAATGCAGTCTGATACCTCGAAGGGATTTCGGTACTTCGTCAACGAGGTGGAGGTAGTGGTTAAGACGGTCGAAAACTTTGATTGTGAAATCTACCAGTTGGATTGTTGATGCAATTGCACCCACGATAGTGATGGCTTCTGCCATCTTAATATTTCTCAGCAACGCTGAGGACGAAGGTGGCAAAATTGTATCAAGATAACCTTATGAAAGGATGAAGAAAAGTGCTTTCTGGCAATCTTCAGGGAGGGTTAAGATCCGAGAAGGCTGTAACAACCGAAGAACAGGGCCAGAGCATCTAATACATATAGCTGTACATCTGCGAGGCTGAGAGGAAATGTCAAGAAAACCAAACCTAGGCTGAGACATGGCTTACAATGAATGTCCATCATCCAATCTAATAAGGCGGAGTCCTAGCGCCTTAGAGTGAGTCAGTTGCCGCCATAGTCAGGCTCCCTCAATACTTGGACAGATCATCAGTTATTTTCAATCACTTCCGGCGCCAAAATTATCAGTCAAAGAAGAGAGATTGAGTGCTTTCAACGCCACAGAAACGCGAACGAGTCAGGTAATTCTTGTGTTTAGCAATACTCCCGTCAAATAGATCTAGTGCTGGCAGTTTCAGACCGCAGGGCTAAGAGACCTAATAACGGAAGAGAAAGAGGCGAAGAAGGGAAGATGTATAAGTAAGCATAAGAGGAAAGATGTGATTGAAGAGGGATATCTCTGCGGGGAAGGAAAAAGAAAAAAAGAAAAAGAGAGGAAGAAAGAAAGAAAGAGGAAAGATGTAAGATGTAAGATAATCAAAAACTTCAGATTTATGAAGGAACTAGCAGGCCTAAATCAAGTGAGGTAGGCTGAGGCAGCCATCTAAAACATGGCGCCGCAAGCCCGCAACACATCATAAACTAGCACTTCCAAAAAGAGGAAAGATCCGAATCCCAACTCATATCTCATCCCTCATTGCGCTCCCGGTGCCGTCGATTCGGACCAAAGTTGGCCTTCATCCAGTACTCATGGCTTGCCTTGGAACAGAGTAAGTGCCCTCCAACCGAGACATCTACATATGCCCTTTAGCATGGGCATGATTGATCATCAAGATGAGAGTAGGACTATAAAACCCGAAGCTAACGAACATAGCCCACCCCGCGAGCGCGCCTTCCTTATGGCGGAAGGGGTCGACCACCGCACGGTCAGTCCAGCGGATGTGGATTTTTAGGTCGCTTCGCAGGGGGTTGACCGGCGCTGGCGGGCTGCCCGTGCTGGTATGCCCCGATACAATTAAGCCGTTGGTGTGGGCCCGTCTCATCCAATCAGAGACGAGCGAGGATTCTGCCTTGCTGGACAGCAGAGCCGCGCGGTAGGGGGTGCGCCCGGGGGCGCCAGGGAGGGTACGCTGCGCATCAATAGAATGTTGGATGCTCTTAGTTTCGCTGGAGATCCGTTTTGCGGTGTCTTTGAGCATGGTTTTGATATCATGGACCTCCTTAGCAAGCTGGGCTGCGTCGCCATCGCGTGCCTTCACCGTGAGGGACTCCACGGTGCCTAGGAGCGACCAGAACATCTCAAAAGGGGGAAGACCCCTAGTAGATTCCGCAGTGCGTTTCAACTGAGATACTGCATCTAGTAGCTTCGTTGAATGGGCGCGTAGATCAAGGTCGTTAAAGGTATCGAAGGGTAGGTCAGGCCACGGTGACGCATTTACCGCCGCCACAGCCCCTTTCTTCTTCTTACCACCCATTGCACCGCAACAAGCGAGAAGAAGAAGAAATTACCACTCAGAAGTGATCAAGGGTAAAGTTAAATATAACTTTCAACGGTTTTCGGCTCGAGAACAGCCAGGTGTGGGTGTTTTGGGTGTCGCCAAAGAGTGTTCCAAATAAGGTATCCTGGACTAGGATAATGTCTGCCTCAAATGATAGCAGTAGGTCGAGGGCAGGGCCGCCCCTTCCAATATTAGCCTGCACTATCTTCATAGTTCTGGTGATGGGAGGGTTTGATTTGCAAGCTCCTGGGCAAGCTGGCTTGAGGGCTGATGGGGGGTATGTGGACTACTAGCTTGGTAGCTAGAGGCTATCTTAGCTAGTTGCTGTTGGAAGGCAAGTCAGCTAGCCTTATGAACAGCGGCTAAGGTGTCCTTTGCAAGGCAGATAATAGAACCCTTTTGTGCATATGGTCTAGCAGGGCACTTTTAGTAGTCTGCTACATGTGGGCCGCAGCAGTTCATGCACTGCATGTAGTAGGTATGCTCTTATTTAGAGGATCCACAGGAGATGCAGTGCTCACTAGAGCAGCAGGCTTATATATCATGGAAGCGGTGGCAGTGGGTACACTATATTATTCTTTGCTTAGGGCAGGTAGGCTGTAATAGGCCAGAGGAGCTAAAGAGTTGCAAGGCGCGACATGGCTTCTTTGGAAAGGCTATGACTGCTATGATTAAGCCTTCCTCTACAGGGTGCTTAGAGGGCTTAGTCATAAGCAGCTTCATACCAGTTCACTATGCGCTCTGCTTCTGTACTAATATCATTAGTTATGGTGGGTGCCCATCCCTCTAGGGTCCAGAGCTGCTGAGGGATCCTAGGGACTGCTACCTGATAGAAACTAGTTGCGGCCTTAAAGTTGCTGTCTCCTGCTAGCCTGCTTGCCTGTAGGGAGAGTAGGAAAGCCCTGCCTTCTTCAGTGGCTGAGATTGCATATCCTGTAGCTACAGCCTGCACTCATGTAATTCCACCAGGAATTTTCTCTGCCAGGGTGACCCGGATACCATGCAGCCTAATAGCTTGTAGGCTGGAGGAGACTAGCAGCCGGAGAAAGATACAGGAGTCAGCTTCGCTTTCCTGCTGAGGCTGCTGCTGGGCTGGCTTTTGTGCCTGCTGTTGAGAAGCTTGCACATGGTATTCTTGAGTAATAGATTGCCAGTTGTCCTGGCTAGCTTTGGGGGCGGCAACTGAGGCCCAGGTTGAGGCCTGTAAGGTCTTTTTAGCTTGATATGCCTGCGCCTGCTGGGGGCGTGCTATATCAGGCTTTGCCCCTTGCTGTGGGGTGTTGTGGTTTGCCAGGGTAATAAACCTAGCTACAAGCCCTCTAGCGAGCTCTTTGGGACGACCTTGTAGAGAGGAGATGGTTGTCTCAAGTGCCTCTGCAAGGGAGGTTAGTGCCAGCTTCCAGTCACCTAGGAGCAGGAGCTGGTCGTTTGCTGCTGCGGTAGCCTGCTGGCATATCGATCCAGGGGCCTGCGTGTTGGATATAGGGGCCGTTATCGCCGTAGGCATCCTATAGGGGGAGAATGGCGCCCTCCGTTTCAGGGAGATGCGGGGAGGGGGGTAGGGGTGGAAGGTCCCAATAGCGGACCAGAGTTTTCGAACAGGCCGCGGAGTCCCTGGGCGGGCTTCATCCACAGGAGGATCGTCTACCTCCATATCTAGAGGGGGAGAGCGATCGGTATAGACGGTATAGACCGATGATAAACAATGTATGAAGTTCCTTTTGATTGACTTGTGACGCCGGACTTCTATGTGCGTGGAATCCGATGTGGAAACGTGAAATGTAACAATACCTGTCACAAATTAAAGATCAGGTGACCCAAAATTTTACACGGGTTTCGGGTTCCTTCTTACTGACCCAATGTTGTGTATAGCAAGTCGATGAATTCTGTTTTATACAACTTCCATTATTTGTGCCCGAGTTGGCCAGATGTGACTCAGAAATTCATAACGTCCTTCAAAAACTCTAGTTGGCCGCCCAAGAGCTCATCACAGTTCATATCCTTCAAGAAGTTCATGTGGCATCTGTCCTTGGCAATCTCGTACCTCTTCTGTGGCGACTGAAGGCTGTCAAAGAAGCTCCGGTGGAATGCGGGCGGCACAATCCAGACCGATGCTGGAGGTCGACCTGCTTCTCCAAATATTATTATGTGGGAAGAGAACTTGAAGTGTGATATCTTTTTCCCTTCAGCCAATAAAAATTGATAGCATCAGATACTAGTGACTAGGATTATATAGCTTAAAGACTATATGCCTTAATTAACTATGATCCCTGATAATAAAAGTCCTATTATTACTAACTGCTATATTAATCTAACTTAAGTTAACTCTAGGATATATAATAAAAACTAAACTAAGCCTGCCTGCCCTTCATTAGGAGGAATAATATCTATTATATCTTATAGTTAGGGCATATTCTTTACTTTAATATATAACCTAGTTTTATCTCTTTATTTAGATTGTTTACTATATCTTATTATTAATTAATTAAAGACTGGGAGTGCTGTTTTCAGCTTATATATTTCTAATAAGGTGGGAAAGATATAAGTCTTATACCCTAGTCCTGTCTTAGGAGATACTAGGGGTACCTATAATTTATCTATTATTATCCTAGATGGTGTGTAGAACTGTGTATTATTATAGATATATACTAATTCTATCTATCTCTTCTATTTTACTCTCTTATTTTTTGCCCAGCTTCTATTAGGTATAGGGCTAATAGACTATCTATATAATATTAGTTTATAATCCTTAACTATAAGACTAGGGATTAAGAGCCTCTTATATTAGTTTATACTAATAGTAAGATAATTCTTAGAGGCTAAGGATGCTATAGAACTTAAAGTATAATAAGGGTAAGCTAGAGATAATTTCTACTATATATATAAGTAAAGAAAAGGACTTATAAGAAAAAAGCATAATCTATTATTAAAATATAAAAAGCTTCAAAGTAAAGATGTGCATAAACTTAGTAGGAGGGTAATATTAGGTAGCTATTATAGAGATGTAGTCTGTTATACATCCTAAGATACTCTTAAGATTATGATAAGACTGATAATATATATACCCTTGTTATTAATTAGCTATACTAGAGCAGTGCAGGAGGCTAATCACCTAGCCTAATTAAATTAGGTTTTAGCTGATTAAAGATATATATTAATATCTAGATATTACCTAGTAGATAGAATAGACACTGCCAGAGCTAGTCCTATAAGAGGAAGTATTATAGGATACTTAATAATTCTCTAGAACTTATATTACTATTTACTTTTTATAATATTTAAATACCTATAATTCCCTCTTTACTATAGTGCTTCTAAACTAGGGCTAGGTGATAAGTTACTAGATTACTCTTAACTTAACTCTTAGGAAGTATTAGAGTCTTAGAGCCATCCTGCTATAAATCTAGATATACTAGTATCTAGGCCTACCCCTAGCTAGGTTAATACTATATCTATATCCTACTAGAGCTCTCTGTCACACCCTGGGATCCGTCTCTGCTGTTCTCTGCTAGTCAACTACTTTGGGAATGGGGTGATATAGTCCCTG
>NW_022983973.1:0-62233 GCF_010724455.1 Aspergillus lentulus | reverse complement strand
TCCCTAGGCTTAACTAGAGTAGATACTTATAAAGCCCACTAGAGTACTACTTAATTATATTTATCCTAAGTTATTAGTGCAAGCCTTAGAAAACTTATAATATTTTCTTTTTTTTCCTGCTTACTTTAATATTTAAGAGTAAAACTATATAACTCTATAAGTCTCTAGTGCTCCTCTAGTAGTTTTTATAACTTTATATTATTAGAAGCTATAGTTATAAGATATTATATAATTACAGAGGGGGGAAGCTGTGAGGATTAAATCTTATATAGATCTATCTTTTGACCTTCAGGGTGCAGAGCCTATTAAAAGTAGCTAAATTACTATTTTCTTCTATAGCTAGCTACTAAGTTAGCCTTTATCACCCCTATGGAGCTATCATCACCCCTATAGAGCTATTATTACTACTAATAAGCTATTATTACTAGGGGTAATAGGGTCCCTTAGAGTCCTCACCTATATTACTCACACTTATACTAAAAGCATTATATTACTATTTTAGAGGGAAAAGGGCTTTCTGGGAATTGACCACATTCTATATATAGCTTAAGTACAGCTGAGCGGATGGGAAGCCCTGTTTTCCACACCCTATGGTTGTATATACAAGGGTCGACGTTGGTTCCATTGATATTGAGGTTGTGCTAACAAAGACTAGACATAAATTCTCGAAAATGTCATTTTGACATTTTGGCTAATTGTTCATCTGTGAGGAAAGTCCATTTGTCAATTAGCGACTCATGATATGCATTTGGAGCACCGTCAATCATAACAAATGCAAATGGACCCTTAACTTCATTGTTTTGCTGATACAGTTAGCAAAACGCAATTATTGATTCTGAAAGCAAGTGTCTCAACATGGTCATTGGATGTTCCTCAGCCTTATAGTAGTGCATTACATCATCCTCATCAGGATAATCAAACAGATACACGGGGTCCACAGGCCAGGTACCAGCGCCAGAGGGCGGATCACAGCAATACTTATTATATCCTGTCAAACATGTGCTAAAATTGTGCACTTGAAGCAACTATCAATCTTGTTCGCTGTATGATGAGGTACTTGTCGCTAGGGCACTCCTAATCACAGGAGTACTAATCACAGTTTTTATATATGTCTGTAGTTGTCAGTACTCTGTACGCATTTCATTGCAACAGTGGGGTCGGTACCATCAGACTAACAGCAGAAGGCAGAGTCACCTGGTTTACAGAACTCTTTATCTTGGTTGAGATCTATAGCTGTTGGCATTTGATGAGGTTACCGCACAGTCAGCTGGGAAATAACTTACTACTTCCTCTATACACTCTGCCCCTAGTTTATTGACCGCCCAATCATCACTGAGACAGGTCAGTCCACAGGCATTATTCCAACTCTGTGTCAGTATTGCACCAAAGGGATCGCTTATTAATGAGGCAGAAAACGGCCCCCATATGGTTATTATATGAATCAGCCACCAACTTGTACTTGCCATCTCCATGAAAGTCGTCACCACCAGTGCAGAGACCAAAGTCAATGCCACATTCCCAGCTACAACCCTCAGGCATCGCCTCAGTAGGGCAGCGGATGAGTCGGTACTGAGCATCCTCATAACCCTCAAGACCAGACTTGCACAATTTCTTGTCTGGGTTTTCCACAATGCCAAGGAAGCAAAATGAATATAACCAAGAGCATTGCAGCCTGCGCTGCACTGCCCTGTGCTCCAGTTCACCCACGTAGTAACGTGACAATCTGCGCGATGTGCATGCGGAAAGATCTTTAGCCAGTGCCCTTTTCCCTGACTCAGATAATGAACCGCCCAGAAGAAGGCTATTGCCATTAACATCCAGATCAAGGAGGCCGGCGAGAGCCTGCCAGTAATAGGTATCCTGATCAAGCACCCAGATCATGACACCACCTAGAAGACCTCGTTCGCGTAGTTGATCTTCTGCTGGAAGGTTTTGGTGTTCCCAAAGGAAACCCACGGATATTCCTCCCAAACAAGGTAGTTGAAGGCAGCCTCCTCATCCCAGATGGGCTCAGCTGCCTGCTCGTTGATCACCTAAATGATTTCCGTAACAATTAGTCAGCCATATTGCTCTCGAGTTACAGAAAATTCAACTCTGAATAACCTTTATACGACAAAAGTCCGGAGGTATCAGTACATGACCCGGCGGCCGCTCCTGACTCAGAGGGGCAGCCGGGGCAAGTGCAAGATGAATCAGAGAGAGTAATTGATCGGCCATAGAAGCCTATTCCCATCGCAGCTCGGGAGGGATCGACTCCTGCGCGCCAAAGCAAGACCAGGGACTGCTTATTCTCAGTCAGGTTGGTGTGTGAGCCTACAATTTTCCTAATATACCTGTTTCAATGGTCAGTTGCCGAGAGTAAGAGAAACAAATTTCAGAAAGGAAAAAAAAATTGAAGCAGCTCAATATATGGATTATCGCCATCTTATACTCCATGCGAGTCGTAACCCATCAGACTTACCCAACCGACGCCAACCTCTAGCATTCCGGAACGTTGAAGTGTTGGGAGGAACCAATAGCTGAGGGGATAGTAAAAGTAATCCCGTACGCCTCACCAGATGCATCGAAAACCTCGCGAAGCAAAAGTAATCAGAGCTCATAGTAGTCGATAGCATCCTCGCTGCCTCCTCGGTCGGAGTCCACCGGATACTACCAGTCGAGATCCACTCCATCGAACCCGTATTTCTGCATGGTTAGAAGCGCATTGGCAAAAGTCTTGCGACTATGATGGGTGAAAGCCATATCTGACCAATAGGTGTGTGACGACCCCGGGTCACTGAGCGACCAGCCGCCAACAGACATGAAACAGCTCGGAGGGTACGGTAATGCTTCTGCAGTTGTCGCCTTGACAGCCATGCCCGCAAAAGTCGTCCCCAGTGCCACCAAAGCCGCATTGCGAGCAACAAACCAGGCAATATCAATATCCACAAACGACGTTACAAATGAGGAGAAAACCTCACGTTCAAACGTGCAGAAAGCCAAGGGATTTTCCGCATACTCTCCAAATTCAGCTTCTCCTTCGCAATTGCTAATGCAATCGGTCTCGCAGAAGGGCCATAACCACAGATCTGGAAGTGCTGTCAGCTCTTGCTTTCACGTGTTCGGCATAAAATAGTGCTCGTAAAGAAATTAGACATATACGCCTGATCATTCTTATACTGACAGTATGCATCATTCGCACAGGGACTTGTTGTATTACAATATATAGTCTGAGTAAGGACAGAAATGGCCGACGGGAAGAGAAATAGGAGGACTCATAGCCTCCTAGACGTCTATTCTGCCATGGCTCGATACAGAATCGCTACAAAGCGCCTATTCAAACATCCATGGCCCGAGTGAGTAGCAAGGTCCAAAGTCCATAAACAACAGGCAATTATTGTTTGCGTGTTCAGTTCCAGAAATTGTGGGGCTTTTCAATTTTCTCTTTTGGTTGTCACAACAAAGAATGCCCCCCACAAATTTCTCTGCTACCCCGTGCTGATATTATATCTCGCATGCAAGGTTGTGGTGAGGTATCCACCCTACATAAGGATTTAATAAGCGGGGTAGTCGTCTCACTTCCATAGGGACCGATCACATCCATTTTTATTGGCACCGAACAAGCTTAAATAAGAGGAGGCTTAGCAAGTTAACAATACTCGGACGCCGTAGCTTGGCTTCAATTTTCCCCTGAAACAATTCACTCCGCAAGCCAACATAGCCGCTGAAAATAGAATCAGATTCTACGCGAAGTGATCGTGCCCCTTTTCTTTGGGGGTTCGTTTGTTCACACTGTCCAGATTATTCCTCCAAGATACAGGCACGAGCAATTCTATAAGCATAAAACCAGCACGCCCGAAATGACGCGACCAGTCCGGCACTGGCCGGGTGGCATACCCTGCAGCATCAAACCGCACCCCGAGGATGACCTGTCCCTTGACCAGATGAAGGAGGAGGTCAAGGGGTGGCTGCTATTTGTCCAAGTATTATTGTCTTTCTACACACTGTCTGAGGGAAACCGAGGGACTAACACAGCACTAGGAAAATTGGGTTCGTCGTTCCGAGGCCGATATCGCGGAAGACGATGGGGGTTATGAATTGCGCCAACGGCGGAAGCTCGTCGAGCAATGGGCGTCCGCAACACAGGAGTCCCGGAATGTATGCAGACCTTCTGCTAGGGATAAGTTAATTTCTGCTTACCTGGTAATGTAGAGTTTCCATGATCGCGCACCCATTGGCCTTCCGGGAACGGAGAGCCATAGTGAGGTCTTGGGAGGGTTGCGATACCCGGCCGAGGCCCTAGAGCGCATAAACGACACCCAACAGCCCTGCGACCTGCGAGGTGTCATTTCACTTGTACCAGTGGATCCCACGAACCCCATCAATCGAGCGCGATGGATGAAATTCGTCATTCTGCTCTATGGGTATGGTATGGAGATCACTCACTGTCTACAAACTCGTTACATGCCCTCAGAAGCTGTGCCAAACCCAGCCACCGTGAGAGGTAATGGTAACCTTTCCGTTGAAGATTTCCTTGCCTGGATGTATCTCGAAACTGCCCTTTTCAGCTCAATATACCTCACTCGCACCGGGACAATTCTGTATCTTGGGGACACAGGCCCATTTGCGCTTGTTGATGAGGAGGGGCTACGAACAGGCCGACTTTCCCTGACTTCATTTATGGCCAATGGTGACGTCGAGGACTCTATTCTTATTCGGCCTTTCAATATGCACAAGCCTTATCTGCAATATGGGACGCTTGGAAAAGGACTAGACGATGTGAAGGGTACTGAGGGGGCATTCACACCTCAGAACACACCGTGAGTTTACCTAATTCTGGCTTTTACTGTAGAAGTATACTAAGAAACAATCTATCTGTCTAGGCTCAATATGGATTTGCCTATTCTAGACATCCTGTGCAATGCCCAAGCAGCGGACGATCTCGTCAGTGAGATGGCCTTAGGCGATCGCGATCAATGGAAAGAGGATGTTGAACGATACGCACCCGGATACTTGGCCCTTGAAGCAATTGGCAGGGGTGCAGAGTACGATCTGAACATTCTCACGCCTGGCGGTGACCTTGGAGGTGCTGTGAAACGAAGAATGCTCAGGAAAATGGCATCTGGTGTGCACCCACGCTTTAAAGTGCTTCCTGGGCTGTGCTTCAAGGATATATAATTGTAAACTGTGTGTCAGGCTATCTCCAATTGCCGAACAAGTCAGTTCATGTATCAAGGTCTTAGTATGGTATGCTTAGCTCCACCACATGTGATTCATGGTCTGGTTCTTCATTCCAGAAGCAGGCACCTAGGTGAAAGTGTTTCAAAGTTAACTGGTATTTAAGAGAAGTAATGGCGTGAACACTAGGAAGCAAGGAGCCATCACCCAGGTATAGACACGTAGAGGGAAGGCTGCAAGGATCTGTCGCCAACATCTAAAATTTCATCTCGTCAACTCATTCATTCCTCTCATCCATTTCATCTTTCATTCAATCTACAACTATACGGTATAGAATCCCTCTCGGAATACAGCCCTTCCAATAAACAGACTCTGACGGGCGATGTGTATATCTCCCAGTGTGGAACGGGAATCATCTGAACCATGTAGAGCTATATTCAACAAAATTTCGCATATAAGAGGCTGATTGGTAGCCATACATGTTGGCTCCAAAGGTAGCCTACACCCAAAATGTATACGCCAATCTTGCAAAGGCATCGGAGGGATGGAGCAAATACTTATGCTGCTGGCATTGGAACCTGCTGTGTCACACAGTGGATCACACCACCACTTAAGGGAATGGCGTTGAGTTGCACCTGTCGCACCTTGCGCTCCGGCATCAGCTTTTCCAGGGTTTCCCTCGCCTTGCGGTCGTACTCCTCGACGCCGAATCCAGGAACAATCACTCCTCCGTTGCAGAAATAGAAATTGGCGTAGCCCGAAACGAACTCGTCGTGCTCTTCGATCCCGAGGTCTTTCGGACCGGGCTCGTCAATCGCATGTAGTTCGAATTTCCGGCCCTTTGCGTCTGTTTCGTTTTCCAATATGTTCCGGATCTCGTGGGACATGTCCAACCACACCTGTGGAACACTGGGGTGATGGCGTGACCAGACGAGGACACCCGGGCGGACGAATCGCACCTCAGCATCCACATGGCAGTCAGTGATGTCGAGTCCCTTCCGTCCAGGGACCCAGATGACTTTCTCCACGCCAAGGACCCGGCGCAGTTCTACTTCGATCTCATCACGACTCAGGCCAGGGTTGCGCTGGTCGCAGACCATATAGCTCTCGGCAACAATCAAGGTGCCCTCGCCGTCGACGACAAGACCGCCGCCCTCCGTGCGGATGCGTGATTTCACTACCTGCACGGGCGATGGGGTGGTGTCGCTCTCGATGACATTCCGAGCGAAGTCGGTGTTCTCCTGCAAACACTCCGGCGTCATGGAAGGGTTGGCGAATCTGTAATCCCCATCGATACCTTCCCATCCGTTCTTATTGCCCCATTCATTGAATTCGAAGCTGATCGCCAGCCGCTGCTTTGGGTCTAACTCGCCGGACGCGTCATGAACATACACCGGGCCGGTATCGCGTACCCAACAGTGGTTGATGGGCGTGGGGATGACGCTCACTTGGGAGGGATCGGCTACCTTGCGGTTAACAAGGTCCTGGGCAGCAGATACGTCTTCTGGACGCGCGTACAGCCGAACAGGTTCAAACTCTGCAATCGCAGCGGCAAGGTCGACTATTTCACTGCAGTTCTCGTCGTGGAGATCCTCGCAAGTCGATGCTCGGGATGGGAAACCAAGTATGGTAGCAAGATGAGGATGCCACTCGGCCGGAAAAAAGAAGCGACCAGTTTCCAGAGGAGGCAACATAATGCGGGAATGGCCTTTTGCAGGATAGATTTGATGTACAACTTGCAGTTGGACAATCTGCCAGGGGCATGAAGAAAAGAGCGTCTTATAGGCATGAAAGGAGTGGTGTGCGGCATGTATGTCGGTTGTCCCGAGACCATACTGGCAGTGGGGTACACGCACAATTACCGCTAGTCAGCAGTACGATGTCAGCTTTCCTTGATTTGAGGTTCAGCTGAACACCAGCGGGCGCTTCCAAGTCTCATAGAAGGCAGGCCATGCATTCTTCGCTATGAGGGGTTTGTAATTGGCGGGATACACAGATGATCATGCATAGATCACATCCAACCCCGAGTCCCCGAGACCAATCAGGAGCTGCAGCAGCTGAGGGTGAGAGCTGATGAACGCGGCCGGGATCTTCAGTCTGGAAAATAATGGGGGCCGGGCTGAAAGGAAAACGCAATTGCGCCACAGGATCAACTGCACCGAGAGAACAGGATCGCCGTGGCAGCTGGGGGAGCTGAAATTGGCTCCACCAGACAGCTTCATGCGCACTCCTAGTACAATGGCAGGATGATCTGCAAATCTGTGATACGAAGGATGCTGAGGAAATGACTGCGTGGTTGATGAGAGTTCATAAGTTACTTCTGGTCTCGTTATAGATACCTACGATGCTAACCGCTTTAAAGGGTCCCATAGGGGGACGGTGCTGCTACTGTCAGGTGTTGCTCTTCCGTCTCCTCAGTCTCATGGCCGTAGGTCCGATTACTTAACCAAAAGGAGGGCACTACCGTCGCTGCAGACAGTGCCCCCAAGGCCAAAGCCATCGCTTTCCAGCCATAGTTGTCAAACAGAGCTTCACCCAGGATGGGGCCAATGGCCAGGCCAGCGTAGTTAGCCATGGTTTGCAGACCAAAGGCCTGAGCAACCGCCCCTTTCTCACCGAAAATTCCAGGGGACTGCTGTTCCATCTCTTCGATTACCATCTGTGACTCGACGTACAATCCCGGCTGCCCGAGATCGGGGGAGATGCCGCAGAAAGCAACCAACACGCCGAAAAGAATCTTCTGGGAGACGGAGTCATGGCTCACAAACCGAAGACAAACCAATGAAGGCGTCAGCAATGAATATCCAATGACTGCCATGATGCGGACCCCAAAACGGTCGCACAGCCTTCCTATAGAAGTATCAGCATTGTGTGCTTTTGGTGGGCAAGAGTATTGGCCCCAGTTGTTCAACCTACCAAACAGCGGCTCTAAAAGCGACGGTGCCGCCATGACGAGGAAGATGAGGCCGGCTGCGAACGAGTCCCATCCGAACAATTTTTCCACAAAGCTGGGCACGGTCTGATAGTTTTTTGGTCAGAAAAAGTCATCGCGTCTGCTTAAAGCCCTGTGAGCACCCACCGCGTCAAAAGCACCGATAATAATTCCATCAACCACGAGTGCCCAAAGCGTGATTGCAACTCGCGGTTGCTTCAGCAATTCCAGCGAGGCAAAAGCGACGCCCCGTTGCGCATTTGAGCCTGACGGTGGATGGGCTGTGTTTACACCCGAAGCCGCGTCTTGGTCTTCTGGATCTGTCGAAGGAATAGCACTGTACTGGGCAGAATTGATGCCGCGCTCCTCTACCTCGCCCTTCTCCAATACAGCCAAACGCAGTGCCGCATCCACAGCGACAATAGCAAACCCCAGGGCACAAACAGCATAGTATCCCCCAACCTTGTTTAGGAGGCCTCCCATGGGTGGGCCCGCCATAAGTCCGACCATACTTCCTGTTCCCATATATCCCAAGGCCTCCCCGAGACCTTGTTTTCCGACCACATCCTTCAAAAGTGCCAGACCGGCGACCTCAACCATGGCGGCAGATGCGCCTTGCAAGAGTCGAGCAATGATGTACGTTGCTACAGATCGTGCAACTGTGAAAAGGCACATTGACGCAGCGAGTAGAACGAGACCCGCAAGGAAAGGAACTTTGCGCCTCCCCGTTCGGTCAACCCAGTAACCAAAAACGGGGCAGGTGAAAAATGCTGCAGCTGTTTCCGCGACGAGCATAATACTGGTCCAGTAGACCTCTAGCCATTGGAATGGAACTGTCAGTGATTTTCCCCTTCCCACAACCACTGACAACCATTTGAAGTAGGGACGAATACATACTATCTTGCGGCAGCACCCCCGCGCGAGCGACCAGGGCGGATGGCATAATGGGGACGATCTAAAAACCGCTGAGCAAAAGGAGCATACTGCATGAACTTGATTACCACGTACCATGCCATAGAGAAACAGCGTCTAATAGTCGGAATGGTGTTAGTGAAACTACCAAACGGGGGCCGTCCATGGCTAGACACACCGTCATGTAAGAAACGGACACGACGGTGAGGATAAACCATCGGGAAGAGCGCCATGATGGCGACAACCTCGTCGAGACTGCGTTCGATACCATGTCTTTACGCAGTCCTAATGCTCAGTCTAGTATACTCTGGACAAATCTGAGTTGGGGATCTGATGGTTGGAGTTGGAGTAGTTGATTGTAATTGTCATTTAGTAATCAAAGCCAGAACAAGATGATGGAAAACGAGTTGAGTTTGGCGACACGCTTGCGTCCAAACTATCACATATATCCAGCCTCTGGCAGGCGTCACGTCACAACACAGAAAACGAGGACATGCAGAAGCATGCAGCTGTAGGATACCCCCGCAGATATTTGTCAGTTCGGAGACATCTGCAACACACGTAAATGCCTCAAGGGCTCCCTCTGTACGATTCCCGCGGGCTGATTGGTCTCGGCAGGGAACACATGTTCCCCAGCCAGGTGTATCTCTCGTCGCCAGGGGAGCCTGGGCCAGTCCCTGATGCTGACGTGGGGTTGCCAAGAGGTGATCGACAAGATTGCTTCTTCGTGCTTTTGGCTAGAACTGCCCCAGCCTAGTCCTCGCTCATCAGCCAAATGCGAACTGCTCATCAGAGCGCGTAAGACCAGCTGAGTTCAGTGCACGATGGCTTTTTGTGTCGAGCGGCGGACGGCAGCTTAGGTCGCGAGATGTCATAGCCAATCACTCTAGGACGTGCTGCAGATCCTTGGGTAAACTATTTGTTTGCCTCCTTGGCAGCGACAGAACGCATGGGGAACCCCAGGATCCACAACGGAGCTATTGGGTAAGGTTGAAGCGTAGGTGGCTGATCTATAAGAGAGGATTTGGTGACGATTTGCAAGAATACAACACCCTGACGTCCTGCCCCATAAGTGATTCAGCTATGCTTGCTTTTTGTGATTTGGATTGCAGTTTTTAACCATTCCTACAGCTCACAATACAGGGAACGAGTGATGGAAAGCCACAATTCTGCATGGATCGGCCAAAAATACAATTGGGAGACAGTGGCTGGCTGAACCCTCGTATGTGTGATTTTGTACATTCACTCTGGTGGCCCGATCAGCCTGGGTTGCAAGTGCTGAACTGCCACAGTTCTATTCTATTACCTCATTCCGCTCGTTCATGTCCTAATGGGATTCAGTGACTTCATGGTCTGTGCATGAACGATGGGTCAGCATGTACTGCCATAAGAAAGGTGACCATCGCTACCGAGCCATGGTACACCAGTCTTGCGCCAGACCTCACTGCGAAGTAATGGACTCGACAGAGCGGTTGATTGATTTGGCGATTCAAACCCGTCTGCTAAGTTTGGACAGCCGTGGTTGGGGAATTGCTGACGAGCCCTTCTTTGTCGCGGATCTGGGTCAGGTTATCCGCCAGCATCGCCGATGGAGGGTAAACCTGCCAGACGTACACCCTTTTTTTGGTGTGTGCCCCCCTCCTTCCATCCAAGGTTCTGACATCCCTCGTCTTGATGCTAATTGTCGGCGGCTGCAGCGGTGAAATGCAACCCCGATCCTAATCTACTCAAACTTCTAGCAGACCTGGGCACAGGCTTTGATTGCGCCTCGATAGAGGAGCTACGTACAGTTCTTAGTCTAGGGGTCGATCCATGCCGCATCATCTTCGCCAACCCCTGTAAATCTGCTTCCTCTTTGGTTTTTGCGGCTCGAACCGGTGTGACGCGAACGACTTTTGACAACCTTGACGAGCTGGATACCATCCGAACCTTCCTACCAAATGCACAACTTGTCCTGCGAATATTTGCCAGCGACAGTGATGCTTTGATAGACCTGGGAGAGAAGTTCGGTGCCACAGTAGAAACCTCGTTACCTCTATTGCAACGAGCACGAGAACTGGGGTTAGATGTGTGCGGGGTGAGTTTTCATGTTGGTATGTTGCTTCCGCAGGGGCCATTGTTTTCTCAAGGTATTCACCATCTTCTTTTAGGAACCGGGGCCTCCAATACATCAGCCTATGTGAACGCCATCCGGCATGCCAAGATTGTCTTCGGATATGGCAAGAGCTTGGGGTTTGACATGAAGCTTCTGGACATTGGTGGAGGGTTCCAGGACTGTAACCTGGAAGATATTGCATGTTCTCTGCGACCAATTCTCAAAGAAGAGTTTCCTCCTGGGGTCCGCTTGATTGCCGAGCCGGGGCGTTATTATGCTCGCAGTGCCTACACCCTCGTGTGCAAGATTCTGTCCAGACGGCGTCACATCGGTACGGATGATCACGATAAGCCAGATATGCTCTACCAGAACGACGGGGTATATGGAAGTTTTATGAACGTACTGATTGAGAAAGAAACTGTGCGGCCATCCTTGGTCGCGTACACTTGGCCATTTCACAGCCACGACAACGATACTCGGCGGAAACTCCAGGAGCATCGATACACTATCTGGGGCCCCACTTGCGACAGCGTGGATTGTGTTGCAAAAGATGTGCCCATGAACTCAGAGATCCGCATAGGTGATTGGCTCAAGTACAAGAATATGGGTGGTGAGTCCTTGCATGCCAGACTGTCCAGTACAGAACCAAAGACTGACTATACCTGGAAGCCTACACCACAGCAACGGCGACTCAGTTCAATGGGTTTTCGAACCAGCATGACGTGATCTACATTAATACAGAGTCGATGGACTATCAAGCGATGCACTGGAAGGCGTTAGCAAATCTACATCAGGATCACTTGCGTACTTTTACCATCTCGGTTTGATTTCTTATCTTCCTAGCTTAAGCCATGTCGGTGCGGGAAAATGTCTCCTTTCAGGCCTTCATCATCAGGCTGTTCCTCTTGGACTAGGCCTATGATTTGCCATTATTATCTCCATACTCACACAGCAATAAAGTGGATCTGATCCCTCTGACGACTATACTGGGCGCTTTCCTTGAAGAAAGTGGTCGTAGGCCTCAAGCTTTAAAGATTAACACATTTAGTCTAAATAATGATTCTTGTCATTCTTCATTATAGAAGGAGATGGACCAGAAAAGGCTTTTAGGCACAGACCTACCAGGATAAGCCAGGTCCTTGATGCTACTGTACCAGATCCCCGGTGGCGGACTTCCGCACGGTTGTAATCGCACATATATTCAATTTACTGTTCGAGCTAGAAGACGCTATACTGTTGAGCTAGACCTCTGCGCGTGTCTCCGCCAGTATCTTTGCAGCCGAGCCCTGACCCCTTTCCTTGTCGGTTGATGCCCCCTCTCGTCGTGATGTTCGCTAGGAAGGTATGAGCTTGACCCGTCCTCGTCGCCTGTGTAAGAGCTCCATCTACTACTCGCGCTGGACCGTGATGGTGGCCGCAGACTGGGCGGCTTGCCCCCATCAGCACGTCCACCCCCGTTGCGATTGTACATCCAGTCCTGGAACGCTTCAACCCTCAACGGGGCGAAAATGGCTATACTGAAAAACACGCTCGTCACACCGACTTTCATGTACTATGTTAGCACGGGTCTTTTTGAGATTGGGAGGCAAGTCCCCACAGAGGATAGGAAACAGCCATTGAGGCTGGTACTCGATCGTTCCGCCGTTGTGTGGAAAGCTGGCGATGTTCAGCGCAAACAGGGAGGTCAGCCAGGAAAGAGGGAGCTGTTTTTGCGTGAGAAGTTAGTCTGGGTTCCAGCATGGCTTCTGGAAGCGTAATTTGGACCTACGAAGAAGATGGTCACTAGAGTAAAGACGTAGATGTTGTTCGACTGGCGCGCTGTGTCGTTCGCTTGTAGTCGACCGGCCTCGGTCTCCGCAAGGCTCGCTTGTTTCTGGCGCAGGTCGAGCAGCGTATCGATCTAGAGAAGTTGGCTGGTGAGCAGTACAGCAGTAAAAGATCCATAACGCAAGACACTCACCGAGTCACGAGTCATCTCTGCTTCTAGAATCATTCCATCCAGATCTCGAGCAATCTCAGTAGGAGTGCAACTGAAACGACCTTGCGTCTCCATGTCAGCGAATGCTTGCTTCCACACGATCTCCTGATCCTCGGCCAATGACCGCAGCATGTGGAGTTCATCGTTGATATCGCGGATCTGGTCGAGAAGTTCTGTCTCCTCCGAGATGATATAATGCGGGTTGTTGGGCAGTTCTCTGATCGACGGCCGACCGCTCCTCGAGGAAATGCGCTCGGTGCGCGCCTTACGTTTCTCAATTTCCTGCTTGAGATCCTTCAGGAAGTTCTGGAAGAGCTCTGTTTCTCTGTTGGCCTTAATCGGTCGTTAGTGATATGCGCGGCTGAATTCTCGTTTATTGTAATAGACGAACCACATCACGAATCGACTCCCGGAAAACCTCCAAAGGTCCTTTGAAAGTGCCGTCTGCAAGTTGTACACACTTTTCTATGAAGAATCCAGTAGCCGCCCCGAGAGCCAACTGCATGACTTCATTCACTGACGTGGGTCGCTCGGAGCGACCTCTGGTCTCACCGTACGCGATGTCATTGAGGACATGCTGTAGCAGAGTGCTCATTGATGAATCCCTCGCATCTTGTGACGACACGGTCGATGACTCCTCCTGTCTTTGGGACGTGCTTGTAATGACTGACTCTAGTCGATCAAAGTTAGCTGCAATCATCCCTGCTGGAGCGATTAGTCGTACGATCATCTATGATCCAAATCCACAGCTGGTCGACCATCAATATCTGTTTCTTCTTTGACCTGCTCGTTGATGACACTACTTTCTCATGGTGCTCCTCAAGGTACTTTGAGAAGACCTGGGTCTTGTCTCGGTAGCTGGTGTCAGAGATCCCAGGGTAGTAATATTGGTCGAGAGTCAGCGGGACATGAGCGATGTGTCTGGAATCTCTTCTGCTGATCAAGTTGTCATCTCCACTTTCCTTTAGTCCGGAAAGAGTTCTCTTCTTGGGATTCTTTGGGTCGTATTCACCCAGTGTCAGATACGGCATCTGTTGTGGGTTTAGTGATAGGAACAAGGGGAGACAGGATGTTCCACGCACATAGACAGCGGTGCAAGTTCTGAATTTACCGCGCTCATCTATTTGCGCGCGCTAGATATTCCATGGGAGTTAGAAAATAACTAGAAATTTTGGGCGCAATGCGTACCAGACACAGCGGCTTCATATAATGTTGCCTTGCGCCTGCCGCGAGCTCAGTCCAGCTTCTGTTGAAGAACTTCATAAAGTTCCTATGGTCCATCTCCGATCGGCCAGAGTCGTGCGACAGTCTCGTTACGAGGTCCTTTGGTCAACCATATTAGGATCGATCACTCACGGGCGATGCTGGCTGGCGAACCTTGGTTAACTGCAATTCATTCACAGGCAGATGAATCCAACGGAGCTTCAGGTTCTCCGAGGAGCCACTAAAGTCATGCCGCAGCCGGCGATGGGTGATAGTGCTTCTGACTCCGCCAGACGGAGTTCGAGATTGATTCCAGATATTAGGAAGACTTTGGTCGTCGCTCAAAACATTTCCCAGCTTCTTCTTCAAGATATTCAAGTCTCTTTGTTCGAGCATTTCCACGCGCCTTGAGAGAGCAGTCGGCCCTTGGCTGTAAATGATGCCGTGGAGAGTATCTCTCGTGTATGGCACGACGGTTTTTCCATTTTGAGAGTACACAGTCATGACGAACCCATGGAGATCAGGTCGTTGATTCTCCCAGTCCATCGGTCTCGGGGGAAAGGGCCGCTCGTCATCAACCGGATTCGCAATCTCATACATCTGCGGCGGTGGATTCCGTAGGAGATTCTGAATGATCTGCCCGATTGCGTCTGCTTTCACCAGAGGATCCTTTTGGCAGTCTCTGATCGCATCGCCCGATCTGTATCCCCCCTTCGATAGAAGCCACCAGACCACCACGGCCGCAGATCCGTGAACGGCCCAGTGAAGAGCCGACCAGTATCTGACATCTGTATTTGACGGGGCAGGTAGCCAGTGCTGGAGCAAATGCTTAAGCAGAGACTCGCGCCCCGGCTTTTCCCACTCGGCGAGTATTTCGAGGAGCTCGCTTTCTTTGATTGAGTCAAGGGTAGTGCCGCTCACTTCACCTAGGGCCTTCAGCTCGGAAAAGAACAGCTTCTCTAAGTCCTTGTGCTTTCGACTGATGGATAGTGTAAGAGGCGATTCTCTTCGACCATTCCAGTGAATGATTGCTCTAGCCTTTGCGCAACTGGCTTCGTCTGCATTGGGAGAGTCTCTCGCTATGATCTCCAGCAACGCCCGAGCTGTGTCGAGGTGGCCATGTGCAGTTGCAACGTTCAACGCAGTAATCCCCCCACTGGCTTCTTTGGCGGCATCAATCTTACTGAAAAGGTTATTGATAATGCCGCTGTGTCCGTATTGAGCTGCTACATGGAGCCATGTGGCTTCTCCCCCAGTTCTCCAGAACAATGCTTTACGTCTGTATCTAAGGCACTTTTGGATCAGCTCGAAGCGGCCGTGCGATACAGCCCAGTGCAGTAGAGACTCCAGATCACGTTCTGAATAGCCACGGGCTTCTACATCAAAGCTATTGAGAAAGACCCCGACAATTTTGGCAGCAGACTTTGGGGGCTCAATGAACGCCGGATCCGTAACCGGATTGTTTGGAAAATACTCCCGGGTCTTGATAAGCTCGAGCATGATGTCAACGGCCTTGTTATCTGCTGCCTTTAAAAGGGGCGTGTTGCCATCACCATCAAGAGCAGTGACGGGGGCGTTGTACTTAAGCAAAAGCCGGACGTTGCTAATGATCCCCCAGCTACACACTGCATGGAGTGGGGTATATTCCCCCGTCATGGTTACAGTAACATCAGCACCGCGTCTCAGAAGAAGATCCAGGCTCCCATTGTCCGGCTTTTTGCATGCGTAAAATATAGGCGTCCATCCCATATGGCCTTTCCGGTTGATATCAGCGCCAAGGTCGAGCAGGGTCTGGATCAACTCCGGGTTCTGGCCCTGGCATGCATCCATCAACGGGGTGGATCCATGGTGGTCTTCTTGGTCAACAACAGCACCCCTCCCGGCAAGGTACTCAAGGTACTCCGGGAATGATTTAGACCCTTCACCAAGCTGGTCGTGGCCCTGAACCACATGGTGGAGGCAGCCTCGTCCACTAGAGTCGACTGTTGTAGTCGAGGCGCAGTGGTAGAACAGAGTCTTCATCACTTCGCCCTGCAGATTCGCACATGCAAGCAGTAGAGGAGTCTGAGAGTCAGAGTCTAGTGGGTCTATCTGCGCTCTGTTCTTTAGTAAGATCAAGACGATGCCGTCGTTTCCTTCTATACTGGCCATGTGCAATGGCGTGCGTTGATATTCGCCCACCTGATCAACGTTTGCGCCTCTATCGAGCAGCCATCTCACTACCTCGGGGCAGTCATTCGCACTCGCGGTATGCAGCGGCGCGTTGTCCGATGCGTTCTTCTCTGTTATTTGCGTCTCGGGGTCAGCTGTCGCTGCCCACAAAAGATCCAAGATCTTTACAGAGTCAAACTGCGCAGCGAGGTGGAAAGCTGAGTTCTGCGCTCCGTCGCGCAAGCTAGGATCTGCCCCTTTATCCAGCAGCCACTTCACCACGTTTGAGCAATTATTGCCACTCGCGATATGCAGCAGCGTGCTGCGTAATGCGTTCACCTCTGCTATCTGAGTCTCAGGGTCAGCTGTCGCTGCCCACAAGAGATCCAAGATCTCCACAGAGTCGAACTGCGCAGCAAGGTGGAAGGCCGAGTTCAGCTCATTGTCTCGCAAGGTAGGATCCGCCCCTTCCTCCAGGAGGCACTGCACTATGTCGACCTTTTGCCGCGTGATTGCGTCGTGGAGTGGTGTGATTCCGCTAGCCCGTTGAATATCAATGGTTGCGCCCTGGGAAAGCAGCAGCCTCACACTAGTGTAGTCGGCCATGATGGCTGCGGAGTGCAGCGCACTTATCCCACCAGCTATATGAGTGGAAAATGCATCGACATCCGCCCCATATTTCAAGAGTGCCTCCACGATGCGAGGTTGACGGTAGACCACGGCCAAATATAGCGGCGTTACAAAGGGTTCTTGCCCCTCGTCATCATGTTCAACCAACGCTTTTGAATTCGATAACTCCGGATCACCAGCTAGAAGCTCTTCCACTCGCTCGATCTGGTGATCAGATATAGCTTCCCAGAGATCTCCGCTGGGTGGGTGCTCCAAAAGCTGAACAACATTGGTTGTCCTGCTTGCCGTGCCCGGATTGGCATCTCCATGTCGGCCATCGTCGCTGCTGGATTCAGATAGCTCGGTCAGGTAGCCGCTGGGGTAGCCGCTGGAAACCGTATACTGATCGGAATTCGCATCATTCCCAGTTTCAGCCGCAGCTCCTATAATAGCTTCCATTATATCGTCATCCAGCTCGTGCCTATATGCTTCACCTTCGTCTGAATTTTCGGATAGACGATCTCCGGCCGAGCCATCACCATTACCATCATCAGTATTCTGTTCGCGGGATTGAGATACGCCGAGACTTGCGACCTCTTCATCGCTCGTGGTCGCCTCGTCGCCCGACTCCGGTCCAGTCGGACTGATCGCCCCAAGCGACTCCGCGCGCCCATGGACTGAGTTCACAGCGGATGACCCGTCAGTACGCTCATTATTTTGACTCTCATTGCCAGATATATCACGTATTGAGGATCTCTCAACGGTCTCTTCTTGGTCTGCGGGAGTTTCATGATCGGTATTGCTTGTGGGCGACCCAGTTCTACTGTCCATTATGAAATTGTTGTTGAGCCCAACCAATATTGTACCGCCAGATGACGGTCCAGACTGTCCGAATTTCGCAGTATCTAATCTTAGAACCTAGTGTTGGCTTCAGAACAGGAGGAATGTAGATCTGTCTTTGGGAAGAACGACGGGTAGGGCTAGTGCGGGTGCAAAGAAGACTCCATGCTAACAAGTACAAGGACTGCAAATAAAAAAGAATGCGAAATCGGGAGAGCAAAAGAAAAATAAAGACGGAAATAATTCCCTTCTCGCAGATATAAGTATCTACATCGCCTGGCCCAGCCTGGCCTTTCGAAAACGCCCCGCACTGCCAAATATCAAACGCACATAACCCTTGGGACGCCACATCCCAACCATGACAGGTCAATCAAAGCATTTGTTGCAGACTATGCAGTCAGCCTTTAGCTGCTGCAGGTGATATTTTCGACGGAGGCCCTGAGCCAGTGAAGAATGGCTAGTTTAACGCCGTGGCTGGCTGAAGGTGAGATTCCTACGAGTTTCTACCGATCATAGCCTGATACGTGGCCACGGCTACGAAGACTTGGAAGGCTGGAGTAACTGACTGACGGAACCTATGCTCAAAGAACTATAATATATTGTACTATAAGTATTATGATACTATTTAGTGGGCTATACTATCCTTAGACTTATTAGTCTAAATATATATATATATATATACTCCCCACCACTTCCATACGACTATTCCTTTATATCTCCTCAACCATTAGATATTTTAGATCGATATTTCATATCTAGATAGCCCAGATGCTATTCTATCTAGCAATATCAATATCCCTATAGAAATCCTAGAAATCAGTGATTACAAGGATTTAACAGTTTCTAGCGGTTTAACCGGTGCCCCCTGGATCCGACCCTAACCCGCACCTAATCTGCTGCGGGTTTGCAATCTAGGAACCGAACCTCACCGCTCCGGTTTCAGTGAGGGTTGGATTCGATTTTAGCGGTTCGGTTATGCAACTCTATCAGGACCATAGCTTAATGAATTAAGGCCAGTCCCATTAAGTGACTACTGACTACCCTTAACATATTCATCTCTTAATTCTCTATAACTTGATAAAGGATATACACTATTTGATATCTATACTTCAATATCATTTAGTAAACTTTAGAGAAAACGTCATAGCAGAGTTAGGTTATATAGTCAAACCTTAAGCATATTTAAGTTATGTAACCTTATCCAACGGTCTAAAAAAGAATAAATCTAGAAACTAGATATGGCTCAAGTCACAAGTACCTTTGTTGCAGAATTGTCAGTATTACTTGCCCAAGAGCAATGGTGAAAGAATATGAGGGCTTCAGCTAGCCCCTACATAACTAATGAGCGTGACGGGAATGGATCATGTAAAAGAAGGATAACTGGACAGCCCGGGCAAATCATAGCTACAGGCTGAAAACATGACGTACAGTGTTGCATAGGTAGATCTTAATCTACGGCTCTATTTTTTAGTTTATCTCAAAGTTAGCATTGCCGTCTAAATGAGAAATGTAACGTAGTAAGACTTTAAATCCCTAATTTATGGAGTTAAAAAATAAACTCAGATGTGGATGCAACCATTCCGTCCTCAACTTGTGCTAATGTCCAAGAGTCATCGCCATGTCAAACTATAGAAAACGTCATGGAAGCATATTGCAAATCCCGAAGGAGACTATTCGCAATGATTTTATGTCATTACGAATCGTCGAAGCTTCGGAGAAGGGCAAGACGGTGGCTATTTAATAAGGAACCCGGGGGTATTAGGCATGTCTGGCGTTGCAGTTGAGACAGGTCGAACTTACGATAAAAGCAAAGACCAGGAAAGAATTAGACAGGTGTCAACCCGTAACCACCAACATGGCAGACCATCTGGAGCTGTTTCTTTTCGGAGACCAGACATACAACCCACAGCCCTATCTGAGGGAGATGATGTGCAACAGGCATAATCCAGCCTTGGAAAACTTCCTCAGCAGATCATACGATGCAATTCGCGAAGAACTATACAGTTTGCCGCATGAGGTCAGGGCTGACATGCCTCGATTCACCTGTCTTGATGACCTGATCTTATGGAAGCAAGATGGCCGACAATGCATACCCCTAGATATGGCTCTGACCTGCATGTATCAGCTTGGAGCGTTTATTAGGTAAGATTTTGGTTCTGTCACCTATTCTATTAACAAGCTGAGCATTGCCAGTAAAACCGAGAGTGGGCGCTATCCCGCACAGGATTCTGCTGTACTTGGCATCTGCACTGGAGCTTTGGCTGCGGCGGCAGTTAGCTGCAGCCGGAGCACACTTGAACTTATCCCAATAGCCGTGGATGCAGTCGTTCTAGCTTTCAGGACCGGCAAGCTCGTGGCGGACATTACGCGGACACTTGAGCCTCTGCACGCCCCAGTTAAGAGCTGGTCAATATTTATTCGCGGCCTGACATCTGCGGAAGCCGTGCGCAAATTTTGTGAACAGACTGTAAGGAAAATGCGATATTCTGTCTTCCATATGCATATATCCCGGGACTGACTAGCTGCTGGATTAGGTTCTTCCCCTAACCAGGCAGCCCTATATCAGCGCCTTTACACCCAACGGGATAACGGTCAGCGGCCCGCCTTCGTCACTTACTCAGATGACTGTTTCCAGCACCTTCAAGGATTTCAGGTTTGACAGTATCAATATATACGGACCGTATCATGCCACGCATCTTTACTCCCAAAATGATGTCGAGGCGATCGTTGGAAGCTTGGCTTCACGCGGCAGCGACGCACGTAGGCAAATGCTCCTCCTTTCAAGTACTAAAACTTTGGTGAGGGCTGGAGGGCTTGACGCAATCTGGAAGGCTGCGGTCGAGCAGATACTGCTACAGCCCATTTGCTGGAGTAGCATTTTTGACCAGCTGCAGGCGACGCACCAGAAAGTGTCCCCGAAGACAATGAGGATAACCCCTATCGGGACAAAGGCCGATCAACTGATCCACACGGCGCTCAAACAGACGCCGCTCTGCGAGTCGTTGACCAT
Organism: Aspergillus lentulus; assembly: GCF_010724455.1. Next base: position 41,346 of record NW_022983973.1, on the reverse strand, counting down.
GCCAGAAAGGAGTCCGAAGGCTGAACCACAAAGTCCGTATTCAAACCCTGGGAAACCGAAGCTGGCAATCGTGGGAATGTCGGGGAGGTTCCCTGGTGCTAACGACAACGAGGCGTTTTGGGATCTTCTGTACCAAGGACTTGATGTCCACAAACCAGTCCCAGCACTTCATTGGGACGCCAAAACCCATGTCGACCCCACTGGAGCGCAGAAAAACACCAGCTCAACCCCCTTTGGTTGCTGGCTCGATGACCCAGCTTCATTTGATGCACGCTTCTTCAACATCTCGCCCCGAGAGGCACCGCAGATTGACCCGGCGCAGCGACTGGCGCTCATGACCGCATATGAAGCGATTGAGCAGGCTGGCATTGTACCAGACGCGACTCCGTCCACTAGACGGGACCGGGTTGGCGTCTTTTATGGAGTGACTAGCAACGACTGGATGGAGACCAATAGCGCCCAGGATATCGACACGTATTTCATCCCGGGTGGAAATCGGGCGTTCATCCCAGGACGTATCAATTACTATTTCAAGTTCAGTGGTCCCAGTTTCGCAGTCGATACAGCATGTTCCTCTAGCCTGGCAGGCATTCATCTGGCCTGCAATGCACTGTGGGAAGGAGACATCGATACCGCGATCGCCGGTGGGACCAACGTCTTGACCAACCCGGATTTCACGGCAGGGCTTGACAGGGGACATTTTCTCTCCCGAACGGGGAACTGTAAAACCTTTGATGACTCAGCGGATGGGTATTGTCGGGGAGAAGGCGTCGGAACAGTGATCATTAAGCGTCTTGATGACGCCGTTGCGGACCACGACCCCATTCTGGGGGTCATCCTGGGTGCGTACACGAACCACTCGGCAGAGTCAGAGTCAATTACCCGGCCACATGCTGGAGCGCAATGTGCAGTCTTCAGAAGGATTCTCAATCAAAGCATGGTTGATCCTTACAGCGTGAGTTACGTGGAAATGCACGGAACAGGCACCCAAACTGGCGACGCGGGAGAAATGTCGAGCGTGCTGGACACGTTTGCCCCCCCAGTCGATCGGGCCAAGAGGTACCGTAGCAAGGATGAGGCACTCTTTCTGGGGTCGGCCAAGGCGAACATTGGACATGGCGAGGCTGCCTCTGGTGTTTCGAGCCTGATCAAGGTCCTCTTAATGATGCAGAAGAATACGATTGTCCCGCACTGTGGGATCAAGACCCGCATCAACCACAAATTTCCCACCGATCTGCAGCAACGCAATGTCCATATCGCCTTGGAACCAACACCGTGGATGAGGAGCAAGCCTCGGCTGGCTTTCGTTAACAACTTTAGCGCCGCGGGTGGAAACTCGGCCCTCCTGTTGGAAGACGCGCCGATCAAACAGGAGTCTTTCAGTCAACCTGCAGACTCGCGCAGCCATCACTTGATTGCCATATCGGCCAAGAATAGTGTCTCGCTGCAGGGGAATCTCCGTTCCATCCAAAGGTTCTTGCAGGAGCATCCCGGTGCCTCTCTCAGCAAGCTCTCGTACACGACGACGGCGCGGCGTATCCATCATCAGCACCGCGTCATGTTGATTGGGTCCCATGTCGACGAGTTAGGTGCACAGATTGAGGCGGCGCTTCGCGATCAGACAGGGACGTCGAGACCAAAGGGCAGACCGAAAATTGTCTTCACCTTTACCGGACAGGGAGCACAATACCCTGGCATGGGGAATGAGCTGTTTCAGAACTTTTCTCGTTTCCGGAACCGGATTCGTCGCCTGGACCAGATCGGACAGTCTCTGGGCTTTCCGTCCATGTTGGAAGTGATCCTCTCGGACGCCGAAGACATCGGTAGATTTGCGCCAACTGCTGTGCAGCTGGCGAGCGTCTGCTTGCAGATTGCGCTGAGCGAATTATGGGCTTCCTGGAACATTACGCCTGTTGCCGTCGTGGGACACAGCCTGGGCGAATATGCAGCTCTCAACGTTGCCGGTGTCTTATCGGATGCGGACACGGCTTATCTGGTGGGAAAGCGGGCAGAACTACTCCAGTCGAAGTGCACTCGAGACACGCATGCCATGCTGGTGGTCAAGGGCTCGGAGGACGAGGTCACTGCTGTTTTGAAGAATCAAGCATACGAAATAGCGTGCATTAATTCTCCCGTTGAAACCGTCCTGGCTGGACGTAAAGGAGATATGTCCCTAATCAGAACCTTGCTCGCAGATGCAGGTCTCAAATCGACTCTGTTAAGCGTGCCATACGCCTTTCATTCGTCCCAGATTGAACCGGTGTTGGCAGATCTCCAAAGACTAGCCAGCGGTGTGACATACTCCACGCCCAAACTTCCCGTCATCTGCCCCCTGGATGGCAGTACCGTCCACGGCCAAGGCCGCTTTGGCCCAGATTACTTCGCCCGCCATACTCGCGAACCAGTCAACATGCGTCAGGCGCTTCTGGCCGCACAAAGTCAACGTATCATCACGGACCAGACCATGACGCTGGAAATCGGCCCACACCCGGCTGTCTCAGGGATGGTGAAAGCGGTTCTCGGGCCGCAGGTGCCATCCTTGGCCTCGTTACAGCGGGCCAGACCAGTTTGGCAAGTTCTGGCGGCCACCCTGAAAACTCTTTATACTGCCGGTGCCGATATTCACTGGGCACAATATCATGCAGACTTTCCTGCTGCTCACGAAGTGATTCCACTGCCGGCGTACTGCTGGGATTTGAAGCCATACTGGATACAGTACGTCAATGACTGGTCATTGCGCAAGGGAGATCCTCCCTTGACACAGACAAGCCCCGCGCCGGCACTGGAGAGCACCACGATCCACAGGGTTCTGGAAGAGACGAGCGATGCTCAGAAAGGTCGTATTGTCGTTGAGGCAAATATCGCCCGGCCAGATCTGAGCCCGCTGGTGCAAGGGCATGAGGTAGATGGGGTTCCGCTCTGCACTCCGTCCGTCTACGCGGATATCGCACTAAGCCTGGGAACTTACCTCCTGGAGCATTATCTTCCGGGTTTCGGGTTAGTGGATGTTTCAGAAATGACCATTTGGAAGCCCCTAATCCTCCGGGCTGGGGCGACTGAGCAGTTGCTTCAGGCCCATGCTGATGTGGACTGGTCTTCCAATGGAGCAGCAATCGAGTTTATGTCTTTTGACGTGAGTTCAGCTCCTGTTATGGTTTATGTGCGCTAAGAGGTATTACAGACAAATCAAAATCTACAGGGGCACGCTCGATGCGTTGTACGCTTCAAGGACAGAGACCTTCTGCAACGCCTCCAGAGGGATGCTGCAGATGTGAAGCAGAAGATTCAAGCCCTTCGACAGGGTATCGTATCAGGAGCCACGGCGCGGTTCAACCGGCCCATGGTGTACCGGGCAATTCGACCGTTGGCTCGGTTTCACGACGACTACCGGGCCATCGATGAGATTGTCCTGAACAGCCACACGCTGGAGGCCTCAAGCCTTCTGAGCTTTGACACGGTAAAAAGGGGCGGGAGCTTCCACACCCATCCGGCTATTATTGACGCACTGACGCAGTCTTGCGGATTCGCTATGAACTGCAATGACAACACTGACCTCGATGTCGAAGTGTTCATGAACCATGGATGGAGTTCCTTTCAACTTTTCGAACCTGTAGACTTTGAGAAGAAGTACACTACTTACACACGAATGGTAGAGGGGGCAGACAAGCTGTGGCATGGCGACGTGGTGATTTTTGATGGCGATAGGATCGTCGGATACTTTGGACAGCTTGCCGTTCGTCTTTGCCCTTATGCAGCAGAATATCGACTAATCTGTCTATAGATACAAGGCGTGCCGCGCCGAATACTCAAGGTCATTCTGTCTCTCGAGAGCGGGAACCGTACAGAAAAGAGCCAACGTGCGGGCAAGAAACCTAATGCTCCGTCGTTGAGCTTAGGGAACGACTCGGCTCATATCAGCCAACCTGGGTCCAAGATTGGACAAGCAATGTCGATCATCGCCGAGGAAAGCGGACTCGCAGTATCGGATCTGACGGACAGCACCGTCTTCGCCGATGTCGGGATCGACTCTCTGCTGAGTCTGACCATCACGGCTCGTTTCAAGGAAGAGCTCGACGTGGACATGGAATTCAGCACATTCTTCTTCGACTATCCCACCGTTTCCGACCTGAAGGGCTTCTTCAGTGAGGTCTGGTTCAGCCCGACTGTCTCGTCCCTCCCGAGTTCCGTCGAGACACTACCCACGCCGAGATCGAGCGCGACCACCGTGAGCACACCAACCACCGACGATGACTTTCTGCCCAAGGAGGTAAGTTTTCTTCGGGCTCTCCAGATAATCTCCGAGGAGAGTGGAATTCAGTTGGAGGGCCTGACGGACGATACCGATCTTGCGGCCTCGGGGGTGGACTCTCTCCTGTCGCTCGTCATCATCAGTCGGTTCCGCGATGAGCTCGATCTCGACATTCAGCATGAGTCGCTTTTCCTCGAGTGTCCTACGATAGGTGACCTGAGGCAGGTGTTGGTAGGGGAGACCACCGATGACACCAGCCCACCACAGGAGAGCGCTCCTCTCCCTCCTCCTGAGCCTACCAAGTGCTCGCCATCGCAAACCCGGCGTGATCTTGCTACCACTACGGAACGGCTGAGGGCCGTCGACTCTTTTGTGCAGAAGTACACAGCCGGCTTCACTATGCCGCCGCCAGCTGCAGGATCGACAGCCTTAAGCGACGGAACGAAGACTATTCTGGTGACCGGTGCGTCCGGGAGTCTGGGAAGCCACTTGGTCTACCATCTTGCACAACTACCCGATGTAAGGACGGTTGTTTGCCTGAACCGAAAGGCGAGTGAAGAACCCTACACCCGCCAGTATCACGCCATGCGGGAAAAAGGCATCCGGTTCCCTGATGCTCTCAAAAGCAAACTCCTGGTGCTGCAAACAGACAGCTCTCAGCCAGATCTGGGGCTCTCGCGCAGTGAATACGAGGGCCTTGTAAGCTCAGTGACACACCTCATCCACAATGCATGGCCCATGAGCGCCAAGCGGCCTCTGGTGGGATTTGCGCCCCAGTTCCAAGTCATGCGCAACCTCATTGACTTTGCCTGCGCGGTTGTCGCTCGGCGTCCGCACAGTTTCAAGTTCAGCTTCCAAATGGTGTCTTCTATTGGCGTCGTTGGCAACTACGGCCTGGCCCAGAAGAACAAGGTCACCGTCCCGGAGGAACGAGTGGGCATTGACGCCGTGCTGCCCAACGGCTACGGCGAAGCCAAATGGGGGTGCGAGCGGATGCTCGATGAGACGCTACATCGGTATCCGGATTTCTTTCGCGTGATGGCCGTCCGGCTGGGACAGATCGCTGGGTCCAAGACGAGCGGGTACTGGAACCCAATGGAGCACTTTGGGTTCCTGATCAAGTCATCGCAGACCTTGAATGCGTTACCGGATGTGCCGGGCACCGTCTACTGGACTCCTGTCAATGATGTTGCCGGAACATTGGCGGATCTCATCCTGTCGGACCGCTCCCCGTACCCTGTCTACCATATCGAGAACCCCGTTGGCCAGCCCTGGCGCGAAACGAATGCCATTCTTGCTGATGCGCTGAATATCCAGACTTTGATTCCGTTTGAGGAGTGGGTGCAACGAGTGCGTGAGGCGCCGATGCGGAATAATCCCGCTGCTACACTTCTCGAATTCCTCGATAGCAATTACCTTAGGATGTCTTGTGGAGGACTCATTCTTGATACGGGGAAGACCCTTGAGCATTCTAAAACTCTTGCTGCCGTTGGCAAAGTAAGCGAGGAGGTGGTGAGAAAATACATCCACATCTGGAAGGAAATAGGGTTCCTTAACTAGCAGTGGCGTTAAAAACAGTTGAGGGAGTCCGGAGTTATTATAGTGAGATATTGTGTCCCAGATCTAATCTAATCCAGCAATCGTAATATCATATTATCCAATAACATGGTGAGAAGGAGGGAGATTAACTCCCCCGCTTCATCCTCCTCCACATAATCAACGCCGCGACAGGATACAGAATAAGTGAAACAGCAACCCATGTACTCAGCACTGCAAAATCCCGCCCGATATGACTGCTTGTATTAAACAAGATCGTATGCAGCGCCTCGATAACTAGTGCAGTCAGTCAATATCACCAACGTATAACGGCAAGAATGCAACTTACTCCGATGCAAGGGCCACACACACCCCCAAGCGAAGAACCCCGGTGCCAAATTCAGCGAGTAAAACCCCGTAGTAACGTTACTCATCACCCAGAATACAAGAAAGAGGCCACTCCAGGGAAATCCCAGCGCCATGGCCATGACCTCGCACGGAAGGCCTAGCGCAGCCATTCCAACCCAATTCAGCATCCAGAATATGATGAAGGAGGCATTGCCGTAGCCGTTGGGGTTATCGCTGGGTTGAGTTTCCGGGGCTGGAGGATTGGTAAAAGGGATATGAAACATTAGTGAGATGAAGGAGTAGAAGAGGGAGAGGAAGAGGTATGCTGCGATGGCGGAGGTAATACGCCAGATTATCCAGTGCGAGATCTTTAGCGTTGGTTGGTCATGAGAGCTCCTGTTGAACTGCGCATGAACAGGCAGAAGAAAAGGAAAATTGAAGTATGCGATGATGATGAGGTAGATCAGGCCGACTGTTACTGAGGGCATCGCGGCGGCTGGTCTGAATGGGCGGAGGTCGATGGTTGTGAATCCAATTCCCGGGTTCACAGCCTGTGGAGGCACCTGCGCCTGTATCAGATCCCTGGAGTTGGCGAGCTGCTGCGAGGCGAGTTCCTGAGTCCAACGAGGGCCGAACTCACTCATGATGGCCACCTGCAGTCTCCGGAGTTGCGGCTGGATCTTGGTCGAGTATATCGATTGGTCGCGCGCGGAAATCGTGACGATTTCAATGGCGCCTTTAGAATCATAAGTGGGATTTATCCCCGATACCGCATCGTGCAGTCGTCTGGTCCCATTTGGATGGACAGTCACGGCAGCGTAGGCGTGCTCGTCGTAGATGGCTTGCCGCACGGCCACTGGGTTGTATTCGAAGTCGGCAGGCGATTTCACAGTGTAGCCGCAGTGTCCAGTTGGGTTTTGACTGATCCGATTCACGACATCGACCACGATAGGTCCTAAAAGCGGATTGCTGGTGTAGGATGGCTCTGTCCGGCCGTCAAAATCAACCACCCACACAGTTAGGGCTGCTTGATTGGCCTCGGTGTGAAACTGGGATCCCCAGAAAAAGGACAGGACTGCAAGTGTGTAGATGCACAGGATGAAAACTATCCACGTTAGATTGCATCTCGCCATGATCCTTTGATATCTTACATACCGGTGCGACCCCATTGAAAAAAAACCTGCTGTCGTACATTTTTCAATTTCGCATCAAAGAAGGATACCGACTCGAGGCGGTGGTCAACGCTTGCTGCTCTCTCGGCTTCGTCCGCCATTGATGATGTTGTGCTTGTGCAATTCAACCTCGTTAGACAATTTTAATAGTCTACAAAGACCAACGTCAAGGTGTTGGGTGGTGAGGTATTAGTCTGGCAAAAGTTGTGGACATCATACTTTATGGAGCGATGTAACCTAATAGGACATGACATCAACCCTGGATAACTCGGGCTTAATGGATCCCAAGGTCGATCAGCAGGAACGCCGAAACCCTATTTTATGATATTACACTAGCATAGAATTCCTGAATGGTGGTAGCAGAGCACATACTGTCAGCTGGTCATGGGCTACGAATTTGAAGTTACCTGAGAGACGGCCACAGTTATCGTTTTGCATGCTTACTACCGTAGTATATGGGGCTGTGGTTAGTGGCAAAATACAAAATCCAGCATAATGGGAGGCAGTAGCATTTTGGAAGTCAAAGGGAGTCTCGTGACAACATCCCTCTCTGGGGGGCTTGAAAGTTGAAGCTATACAAACTTTGCCCACGCAATGCGAGGTAATGAGTCAGCAGATCGTCACCAGGCAGACGAATTCACTTGATACCTGGCTTGGAGGGATTTCAATCATCGACGTCTACATGAATCGGATCGATCCAAAATGGAAATCATCATCATTGGGGCAGGCATCTCCAGATTCACTGCCTACCTCCAGCTCAAGAAATACTCCCCCGATTCCACATAAAACATCTGCAAAGCTCATGATATCAACAAGGAGTGTAAATTTAATAACACTAGCAGTACCTAAGAAGCAGAAGCAACGCATTCTTCTACCCTCATAGTGAGCAGAGGTCCCTAGAGTATCAGACGCAATGGCTTAAATGTTCTTAAACATCCTGATGAGGAGCTCTTCTAAGATATCACCCAAGGGAGGTGGATATGTAGTCTCACACAGGAATCTAAAAAGCACACATAGCCATCTTTCATCGGTATAGACTATATCCTATGCCAGGCGCAAGAGACAAGCTGCCGATGCACATGGTTAGCTGTAGTCAGGAGTGGCTATGGCGCGTGAGAATCCCCGATGGGAATATAGTGACGGAGTGACTCGTGTCATCACTAGTCCTGATGCTCGGGATACCATCTACTTTAAAGATGAAAGTCCACCAGTTGAAGCTGATCTGGTGATCGGCACTGATGGGATCAAAAGCATGGCTAAATGGGCTATTTGTTAGAGGCAGAGGACTATATACTCTACAGGAACCCACATCCACGCAAAACTGGGACTTTGCAATTTAAAGGGATGATGATGTTGCATAAGAGCACGTCCCAGCTGGAAGGAACAAATTCCGTAGGCGATCAAAACATCGTATCTTCACACGTCCTCTAGTCGAGTCCATGAAGATTGACTGTGATCAGGCCCATGTAGGTGCGCAATGTCCCGATGGAACTAAGAACCTCGAGTTTGAGCCATCATTCGGCTGACTCGCGAAGAAAATCTGCATCTCACTCAAACACATCTGGGCAAATGCATTCGCACGTTGTGCCACGTTCGTCATGTGTCTCTTAATCCACTCCGTCCAATACGGGAATACCGAGGCCAACTCCGACGCCAAACTCCGACGCAAAGTGGAATGGCCATCAACTGTGACAAATTCTATAGTTTGTGAAGGACGATGGGTGCTATGACATTGCAACATCGCGTGGGATTACTCCAAATCTATTTTCTGAGTACAGTCTAGCTGTCAAGAAAGATTGCTCTGGTCTATGGCCTGACTATTATGTCTGTGTTGGGGTGAATGGAAGTTGAATATCTCAACGCACAGAAGCGAGCTTGTCATGATTTATTGATCACGTCGTACCATGACACATGCATTATTATTTGATAACAGGAGAAGCTAAGGCATGGAGAGTTAGTTACTGAGGTGATAGCGCCGGAGCATAAACTGTAGATCGGAGCTCCGGATCAGGTGACAAGAGCAGAACTATTTAATAGATATGGGTCCCTCCCAAGCCAGTCCATTCCACTGAGCATCTTCTCCAACATCGTATCAGGTTACCCTCCATGTCTACTCGTGCAAGACTGCCTGCTAGTCAGCGCCCGGCCACTCCGCCAGACCCCACTCTTCGTACACGCCCAGTCCCAAGAACCCGCAATTTCACACCCCGATATTATGGGCCTGGTTCTGTACCGATTATCAACGAGCTTGTTCGCCCTCTTGAGGAGGTGCGCCAAGATGCAGACCCTGCTACGTATGTGCATCCGATGGATGCACAACTCTTCGCAATGCGACAGGATGAGATCTGGGATTTGCTCAAAGAAATCGAACTACACGAATTCGATTATAACGAAGCAGAACAGCTGAGAGGCCGTGATCCAACATGGGGCTTCTATGCATTCGTCACTGAGTATTCAGCTGACGTGCTGGAAAAGATTCCCCGGGCCATGGATCATCTCATTAAAGTGACTCGCCGCAATATCCGAGCGCAGTCTACCTCTGCCTACACGGACGAGGCATGTCAGCGGTTCAAACTCAGTGTCGTGGAAGATGAGGAAACCTTGTCCGGTGCATCAGATGATCGCGTTCGCGAGGAGTTTCGAGCGCAACTGCGGACGTTACAGCGGCTCAACGAAAACGACTGGATCAGAGCCCCGGCTCGCAATTACGCGTGCCTCGTGCTTGACAAACCTACCGTGTCTATGCTAGCGGATCTTTCCTTCCCCGAAGAAATAAGACAAGACTGGGAATTATTTCATCCCAAAACGATCAAGGTGGTGGATGCATGGTGGAAGCGAGCTACGAATGACTCTTCCTATCGAGGCGTCGGACACTGCCCGATCACTTCCCTTGCTCGATTCTACATGCTGGTGACCAGTGCTGCGAACAGCGGGGCAATGGAGGACCTTTGCCCTTTGGAAAGCTCTCTGTGAACTAGCAAGCAAGCGCTATCAAAGACGGTAACTCTTACTGGCATCAAGCTAAACGTCTATTGAGACTCATTGACATTGATTTGAACTGAACGATGTACTTATCACAACCAGGGTGTCCGCCTGAGGCAGCAGGGGACACGAAGAGAGTGGCCAGATTTCGGTCACGTAATGAATCACCGAGGGACGAATTTCTCCCAAATCAAGGCTGCCTCATTACAAGCAATTTGATCCACCCGTAAATGGTCTAAGAATAAATTCCATCTCAGCATTCGATGAATTCATGATCCATAGGTGCCTTATTCGAGTCAATTAAGTATGACGTTTGGATACACTGGCGGAACATTGCTAGAACATGTCGCAGTTCATTTATATTTCCTCAGGCCTCGTTGGTCGATTTGCAGGTGATATGCAGTCTCCTACTACTATATAATAAATTTTTGATACTTGTATAGGTGTGAGACTAACCTGTTCTTCCAAGTCATATTTGTTACTCTTTCTACCTTCAAATCTGACAGGCGAAGACTGGGTCATGCTTCAACACCTGCTTTGCGGGAGTACTGCAGAACCACCAATAGTTGCATAATAACATGATAAATAAAATATAATTAGTTCTATAATACTCTACAGATTTTATAAGGGTTATTAGGTCTCTCATATAGAATGTGATATCTACTAAGAATATTACTCTAATAATATAGTCTATATTAATTATAAAGAGTATTCTAGCAAGTTTTACTAGTATTATATAGAAACCTAGCTTAACCATAGTCTCCTGCAGGCAGGATTTGCCTGTTCTCACTAGTACAAAGCTCTCTATCTCTTAAACTTAGCATACCACTGATAAAAGCAAGCAGCCATGAGGATTATTTATTTAATATCTTCTACTGTATGCCCTGCACGTAAGCTCTAAACCTACCTAACAGCCTGGTAGATATAATAGTGCTAGACCTACTGCATGTAGAAAGCTCTAGAGCTATAGGTATAGATTACAAAGTATCTAGTGCATCCTGGTAATGCTCTAATTAACAATAAGAGACAGAGAGTGCCCGTAGTAGAGGCTTGCTAAGGCCTGTCCGCCGTTCTGGCTGAGTCACTCAACGTCCAGAATAGCTCATCCTCTCTTAGTTGAAAAAGCCATAGGGATGAAATAGACTTAGGTCGACGAACACCAAAAATAGACATAGTGGACGTGACGATGAGCCAGGCTTTAGCCTTTTGTTTTTCAAGAGACACGAACTCGCTATTGTTCTGTTTGAAAGGGAGGCTGATCTAGTTTTACCGTCTCCACAATGTAGTTAATGCCCTGTCGTGCCAGGAAGCCAGTTAAGAGGACCTAGTAGGTAGGAAGAATCAAGTCTATGCTACTGTCGCCCTGCACTTGTGAGCCATCATCATCATTGATTTAGGCTTAGTTACTTTTTAGTTAGTAAATAACTAAATACTTACTTAGATAGTTTCTATATTAAACAATAACATCAGAGACACAGAGCAGAAAGTCTAGGGTTAAGCTTAAGTAGTAATCTAATAAATACTATACGTCCCTCCACTCTACTAAGATAATAAGATCTTCTACGACTAGAGTTCCAGTTTTAAAGTAGTGCCTATCTTTTATAAAATCCCAGATACACTAATAATATACTTATTATAAACTAACGGTATATTAAGATTAGACATTCATCACATTAGTATAATATTCCTAGGAAGTGTCACCCACCGCCTTGCACTGTCTTGCTCCTAGTATCCTAATTTATCAAGTGCATATAGTTTGTCCTGAAAGCGCAAGTGTAGTATGCTCAGTATAATCGAACTACAGCGTAGGGGCGCTTTTTTAGTTAAACCAAAGGCTATAATGAATATCTCCTAGATATTATTAATCAGTTTTATTGGTTTACCGTAATAGCCGAATTTCATACTTCAAAATTCCCGAATGGGAGGCCTGAAACGTCCGACAGAACAATTGCCGATAAACAATGGCCGATACTGCACCGTCGAAATGTAAAATAAAAGGTGATTTCCATTTAACAACACCGCAAGGAGACTATTTGCGGAGATACCAAGCTAGGAACTAGCAAAGTAAATCACATCATTGCAGCTACAATATGAACACCGTCAACACGAAACCCTACCAGCTCCCAGGTGACGCAACCTGGTTTGGTAAGCGGATAACATATCATCGTCAGGTAGACTTGAGCTAGAAAATCTGACTTCACTGTTTTCGATATAGTTACCGGGTGCTCGAGTGGCATCGGCCGTGCTATCGCGACTCATGTCGCCTCCGTGCCAGGTCAGCGTCTGGTCGCAACCGCGAGAGATATAGCTAGTCTTTCGTACCTCGACGACAATAACCCGGCCATCGTAAAGCTTTCCTTGGATGTTACGCAACCCCCGGCGGTCGATGCAGCCTTCAAGGCGGCCGCCGCGCATTTTGGAGACAGTTACTACATCGATGTCGTGGTGAACAATGCAGGCTATTCGCTTTCCGGCGATACGGAATCTGTCACTGAGCATGACATGCATGACCAATTTGAAGTCAATTTCTTTGGTACCGTCCGTGTCACCTTGAAAGCCATTGAGGTGATGCGTCAATCTGAGTCTCGCCGCGGCGGCCTGATCTTCAATATATCATCGCTGGCGGGCATTTGCACCTTCCCTGGTCATGCGTTCTACCACGCGAGCAAGCACGCCGTCGAAGGATGGAGTGAGTCTGTCGCTCGAGAGATGCATCCGGACTGGAACAGTAAGCCACCTTTCACCTTGTAGGAACATGAGCGATGACTGATATGTATTCGACCTTCCTAGTTCACTTTTGCATCGTCGAGCCCAGTGCCGTCAATACGAATTTTGAAACCTCCAGCAAGAAATACACCGAGCCCCATCCGGCATATGCAGCCGCTGATATGCCCGCCCGACAGCTTGAGATGTTCGTGAAGAAGGGGCTGGCGGCCGGCGTCGGCTTTGAGCCTAGTGCCGTTGCCATTGTCCTGTACAAGATAGCCAGTCGGAACGACAAAGTTCCACTGCGTTTACCTCTCAGCATCACCGCTATCAAGCTCATCAGGGCGAAGTTGGAGGGACAGCTTCAGGATCTTGAGACCCACGGCGAACTGGGCGCTCTCGACGCCGATCGGGCACAGTTCAAGGTTTGAGTTCAAGGTTTGAGCAATCGCTATACACCTGGTTGGCCTTCATGTATCTAGAATAAGGTAGCAGGTCATCCAGTTGGATTCGCCCTTTGAGGGTAGGAACAGTGCCCATTCCATGTTGATTAACTGGGCCTAGGGCGGATTGTAGGTGTTGATTCATTAAATTTTGACAGGTCACGGGCCTCCGAGACCTAGATTCGACAAGGCAGGCTGGATTCTGCGTAAGTATCACCATAAAAGAAGGAAGAGTTGTAGTGTAGAGATCCGCGAGATTGGTTCTGGACTAACGAATGAAAGAGCGCGTATGGAACGCGTAAATTAGATGTAGGGAATGAGAAGAGAAACCTCGAATGAGTTACGGGGCCTCATAGCCTGTGAGAGAGAATGAGAGAATGAAGAAGTGATAGAAACATGATATTCAATACTATCTAAGAGAGAAGCTATCCACACGCTGAATGTGAGGTGTACCTCTATATCAACCGATCCCCGATAATAGCGAATCTATGGTAATCGCTAGTGAGCGGTATGTTTCAGGATGAAAAAGGGTCTGATTTCTAGCAATCTAGATGTCTGACTAATTACTTATAATCAATGAAATGAAAACTATAAAATCTGCTTAATCTGGTAAGTTGAAATCATAGTAGAATCCAGCAATCTCATTGGCCCAGCCAGGATTTGGTTAAATATTAATATATGATACTCTCCAGATTTGATAGTAGTAAGATATGGCTGATACTCTAACAGCCCTATAACTCTAGAACCCTAACCTTCTTCTCCCTCAACGCGGCAATAACACCCAAACCACCTGTCCCACCAACAGCTTGCTCGGTCTCAACCTGCACCAAGGCCATGCAAAGAGCCTGCCCCCCTGCCCCGCTGAAGAGCCCATCCCTCTGCCCCTGCCCAAACCTTCCACCCGTCGGGGTCCCACCCACCTCCTTGACATCCGAAACCCGAAGAGAGTCAGGTATCCCGAGAAAAGCCTCAATGGGCAGGAGCTGGTTGTTTAACAACACCAGCACCAGATGAGCCGGGAGATGCCGGGGCGGTGGGACAGCTAGCCCGCCGAGGGAGAGCACCGGGGCGGACTGGAGGGCTGTCTCCAAGGCCGCGGGATTTGACGTTACCTGAGCTAGGAGCTGCCCAAGAATGTAGTCGTAGATATGGATGAGAAGGATGTAGCAGGAGAGGATGATGAGCAGGTCGGGGCTGCTTAAGTGAGGGTTAGGATGTGATGAACGGGTGGGATGGTCGTGCGGGCCGAGGGCAGACGGCACCAAGGCGGATAAGATGTCGACAAATTCAGCAGCTATGGTTGCGACGGTGGCGAGGGGGTTGGCGGGGGTGCGGGAGGGGTAGGTCGAGGTGGCACGACTGGTGGGGGACGATTCGCAAGACGTCATGTGTTGATGATGAACACAGGTGACGCGCAGCACCTCGGCCAGGTCGCAATGGCTGGATTGGACGCGAAACAGCTGTTTATATAGGGTCTGCTGGACGTGTGCCAGTTGCATGCGGTATTTGCGCAGCGGGCCGGCGTTGTCGGAAGGGAAGAGCTCAAGGGCAGGCATGCTAGGTGAGCGGTCGTCGCCTATCCCTGAATCGGGAAAGCAGCCGTCGTCAGGGTAGAGGTTTGCGATACCCTTCGACCCCCAAAAGCTAGACGGGATCTCAAAAGGCACCTCCACAGCGGCGAAGTCGAATGTATCGGCCACATCCACATCCAAGTCCACGTCCAGGAGGCCTAATACAGGAGCATAATCATTACGCTGCGGAGACGGCCCCGTACTGCTCATATTTCTGGCAGCGGCAGCCTTTGCGGGCCGGCCAGGCCTGCGGGACGAACTGGTAACGCATTCAACTTGGGAGCGCACACACCGCAAACAGGCGTCGGTGGGATGTCCATTGACGCGCATGCAGCCAAGCTTCTGCGTCCGACAGCGATCACATGCTGAGCGCTTGCCCACAGATGGTTGCGAAGAACGTATAGTGTCAGTATCAGTCATGGCTGCGTCTTCCCCCGTGCATCTATGCAGGACCTTAACTCAAAAGCTACGCTGCGTCAGAGTTTCTTAAGTATCTGCCTTTGACAGCCTTGCCAGACCGACTTGCTGGGCCGCGTTATGGCCCCGCCAATACAGGGATGTTATCATGACTCGGTCCTTGTCGAGCTGGCGGTTGCCTGTTATTATAGTCCTGCTTGCATGACGCCTTTACGCATTGTACCGTCAGTTAATAATTATTTCATGGCCCTATCGGTTTCTACTGTTGCCCGAATAGGCTGTTGAATTCTCCAACTAATCCATTCGCTCTAATGCAGTTATCAACGGAGTATATCGACCCCCTGTCGTATATTGACCTCTGATTGCTTATCTCGCCACCTTAACGGAGATATCGGCGGAGTATATCAACCATACATCCGATACTAATCCTAGACTGCATATTTGTCTAAACTGGTTATAGTAGACGGCGGTTGCCATAGATGAGCCAATAGCCTGCTGTACCGCGCTCCATGTGTCAAGAGGAGGACCGCGCAAGAGCCACTGATGTTTGTCTTGTCTAACAGGAACCACCACACACGGTTTCGGGTTTTATTGGCTAGACCTGTTGCAGCTAGTTCATCAGTTGTGCATATTGATTATGCGCGAAGCTTATTCTGGACATAACCACCAACTACTACTTTTGGTAACCAGCTTGATTCTGACTGCTCTCTACAATGTTGGACCTTGTGGACTACAAGAGGGTGTTTCTGGATCCCGGGATCCCCCCTCGGCCTTTGATTTCATTAGCTCCATTGACGTTCCAGAGCTGCTGAGATGGGGTAAGTCAGTGGTATACATGAAGGACCAGCGGGAAAGGCAACATTTGTTTCTTACAAATGCGAGAGTGCAATGTTTTCGGGTAGCTTTGAGGCCCTCGCGGCTGTCGAACTCTGTTTGGGGTGCAAGTGATCCTGAGGCTTTTACAGGTCCCACATATTGGCCATAGTTCAGGACAATAAAGATTTCTTGCCTCGAGACTTATCACAAGCTATCGATTAGATTTTTCGGACTCATTCAATGGAGATATTATATCCATTTACATGAACTTAAGACCTCGGTTCTCGTCATCAACTATGTCTGAACAGGGGTCACTAGTGGTTGATATGAGGTAGCAGGAGGGCCGTACCGGAAGTAATGTAGAATCACCCTACTTGATTGTCTCGCCTGCTTTAGGAAAGTAGCATGTAAAATCCAACTAAAGGATTTGTAGGAGTTATGGCGGGAAAACGGAGTATGTGACGGACCCGACGGTCCCGGTAGCCCCCTCCTTGTGGCTTTTTTAGAGGCGTGGAATTTGGAATTAGATGAGACGAAGCCTCTCATACTGGACTGTAAACAGATTCAGGAGGACTCCTGCAACAGTGTCGATCCAGTTTTCCAGTTGGTAGAATTACGCGACCTCATTGGATATCAATTTGTCGGGAAAATTCACCACCAGTAAGTACCACCATGGCTGTCAGCGAACCACCAGTGGAAGGAAGGCTGGAAAGCTTATGCGCCCCACCATATACTTATCTCAGAGGCTAGATCCTGGACGCTAAAATCAAAAGATCTAGATAAGATCCACAGATAGCATAAAGAGATAAGGAGTGGAGGAGTTGCAGGGCCAGATAGTAGGGAGAATAAAGTTATCTAGCATTTTTAAAGTAACTTTAAGGGCAGGATCCCTATAGCTTTCAAGAATTTTACTTCCTAGCTCTTAGTACTCTTGCCCATAGACTCTATACTAGAAAAAGTAATCTGAGGTCTTAGGGAAAAAGGACATACCTGCATCTGTCTAGATACTTTTAGGTTACTATGCATCTATTAGATTCATAAATAGCTTTTTCCTAGAAAGAGAAGTTAGGGGTATTAAGCTTAATTAGCTGTGGTAGTGCAATCCTTACTAAAAGTACTAGACTGCGCCGCAGTATCCCTTAGCTTCTACCACAGACGGCCTGGGAGGTGATTGGATGTTTATTCTGAGTCTAGATGATTAGTTTGACGCCACAGGAGGGAATATGTGCATCCATAATAATAGTCACATGAGAGACTCTCTATCGGAATTTCTAAGAGATGTGGTTATCAAGTTATTTAATACGCTCTCCAATAGTTCACACACTCATAAAGAAGTGTAAGACCAACTTGCGCTAGTAATTGAAATGATTACCCGTCAATCTAACTAGCATATACTAAGTATAGGCGAAAATTAAAGACCATTTCAATTGTGGACCTGTTGATAAAAGCAGGAGACTTGTACCAGATTGGCTAAACCAGATTCCTGAGAGGTGACCATCCACTTAATGATAGTAGTGCTTAACAATGTGTTGATGTGTGAGGCGGCCCAGCAACCTACACTCGCGAATAGCGGTTAACCATAGCTTTGAGGTAGAAACTAGATGCGGATAGGAATATATTTTTGTTGGCTAGCTTACGACCGTCGTTTATTGCGAATATGTTGATACTGAATGAAATTCCCAGGTAGAGCACTCATGCTTACAGGAGATGGGGTCTGCTCTAATGAGCATGCTTCGGAAAGAGAAAGATACTCATTAGTGTGATGTGAGTTGGTTATCAGTCTCTGGGAAAATAATAAGTTCTCTCTATTTATTAGCTATTTATTCCATAGCTGGTGTGCATTTAAGTCTTATCATTGAAATGTACTTGTTCCAGGCGTTTCTGCGTTAGGGATGCATTTAATTAGGAGTTAACAGGAGGTGCCTTGAATCCTCATATAGTAGGGATATTAAATCGAATGCTCATATAGTAGGGATATCAAATTAAATAGAATAGTATTAATATTAAATTCTTATAGAGGTATAGTAGTAGGATGTTAAATATCACCATACTTATATATAGTTTAAATATATAGTATAAGTGGTGGGGTACCCCTAAGTCTTTAATATGTATAAACTCTAACTATATAACCTTTATATATAAGGATTGAATATCCCTACTATATAAGTATTCGACATTGATACTATTTAATTTGATATCCTTACTATACGAGGATTCAATTCAATATCCCTACTATATGAGGATTTGATTTGATACCCCTACTATATAAGAATGCAACATTGATACTAATTAATTCAATATCCTACTATAGAAGAATTCGACATTAATACTATTTAATTTGATATCCTTAATATATAAAGATTTGATTTGATACCCCTACTATATAAGAATCTGATATTACTACTATTTAATTTAATAATTACCCCTTTAAAATTACTGCAGTGCGTGTAACTGTAGGGAGGGTAAGTGTGGTGAGATGCAATCATTGTAAAAAAACCAAAAGTTCCTTTTGTACAAATAGTCCGCTGTATCGTACCACACTGATGCCGCTGCTAGAGTTACATTCAGTCTGAGTTCAGGTGAGTTTAAAACTAGTTGGCACCGAACTGCTGTGATCTTTAAGTCTAAATTTAGAGCTTAGAACCCACCCTAACCTGTTCTAATGTGATATCAACAGCTATGTAGGTGGTTCGATATGATCTATGAGCATATATAGTTATAAATTACAGCAGACTGCAGACCATAAAGCGGCCATTTGCAGCCAACACTGATAGCGCAGATCTACTGATCACATGGTACACTATTGATATCTCCATAAGTTGCTAAGCATTCTATAGTTTAGTAATTGGTTCTCCTTAGGTAATTCATAGTTATCCTACTCCCTTTATGCTGATCTTACCAGTAAGAGTAGGTCAGGGCTCATGATTGACACCTGTAGGCTCTACCTACAGATTGCTCAGAGGTGATCTACAGTGCTATAAGAATATATGTTTTCTATCCATTTTTACAGTTCTCTAAGAAGTCATTTTACAGGCTTTAGTAGCAGACGGTTCGTAGCATTCGTCCTAGGACTCAAGAGTCAAAGAAGAGTCCTTAGAATGGAGAACCAGCAGCAACAGCCGGTACATGATCAGAAGACCAAATCCAAGGAGAAAAAAACCTGGAGGCCATATCATACATAGCTTCACGAATAGACACGATTGGTATACAGGGTATTTAGGAATTGAATATAGCTTCGTTTTTGAACGATGGTCAGAAACCTGCTGATGAGCTGATAGGCTCGCTTGCTGGTCACGTTATGGCAAGGAGGGTATTTCCTGATCCATCACGTCAGGGTTTCAGGACTCGCAAGTGGCTGCCGGAACCTGTCACGACTCACGAGCATGGGGAGGGACAGCAGAGCTTGGTGAATGGTGATTGGTGAGGCTTGGTGGTCTAAGCCTGCATTACAGGTAATAAACTTTCGGCTGCCCCGAAGCGGCCCGATTCTTTAGTCTCTAAAACACTGTGGGGAGTCTTGGCGTTGGCTATACGAGTTCATTGAATTTTCGATGAATTCCACGACCAATGTATACGTTCATGGTAGTTATCCTCACCCTTTTAGATGTTATACAAATTGGGGAACTATTTTGATAGATTAGCTGCCATCCTTTTTCAGATTATAAAACACAGGTACAGAATGATCGCACCATGTTCTCCAAGCACAGAAGGGAGTACTGTAAGTGATTGGGCCAGCCTGCCCAGCCAACGATTGAGAAACGGACTGTTGATCGGCACCGTGGAGATATAGAAGGTCAGGCTTTTTATGATGGGTGACGTGTTCTGAAGCCTTGATCTTTGCAGCATTGCATGAATGAGTCTTTCCCACCAAGTAACATCGAACCCTATCCACAGCACGGACCCTCCCCCAGTATCAGGAGAAGACTGTAATCTGGATGGAAGCACGTAATGCGATTGTAACCACGTTACTCCTGTGCATGCGCTTGCCAAGTCCACAAACATACGGCGCCTTCCGGTTCATTCTTATTCCCTGACAAGGGACCAAGATGGGGTCTGGCCCTCAATTTGGGATTTCAATTGTGATTTTACAGTCGACATGGCTTAGCTGAGCTTGGACTATTGAGTACTCCGTGTATTACTGTAGGCAACTGCGGTTTGTAGGCAGCTATTTGGACGGCAGTACAAAACTACGGTGCAAAAGGCATCAGAAAGTCTGCAGGTTTCATCACAACTTTTCAGCCAGCCACATTGCTCTGGTCTCCACATCACTTTGCACAACTGGTGGTACTATTGCATGGGGTTGAAAAAACGCTCCTGGCGTCTTATCTTCACCTGGAAAAAGCTGAAGAGATCTTGCCTGCCTTCCTGCGCCATGTCTCTGTCCGAGCTATATACGATGCATACGGGTATACTTGCTGACCTGAGCCATATCTGGAAATAGATGGGCTTACGTACTTGGTTGTCTGTTACACAGAAGACGCATGCCGCTGCTAAGGGCTTCCTTGATTGGCACACAGTCTTGATGATCCCATAATAATAAAACCGTGTGGGCCAGAATCATGTAATCTCCCATCAACTGTAGTATTTCCTAACAGAGTACGCTGTTTGAGTGCATCAACGATACGCTATAGAAATTAGTCCCTAGCAAACCCAACCCACAATCGCGCATGTGCCTGATATCTCAACATGCAGGAAGAGAACTGCTCGCTGTACAAGTCACACCGAGTCTCTATACTCGAACCCTCGGAAGAGACTCCGCATTCCGCAGTTCGACATTCTGCCCAATTTGAAGCCGGAGACCAGCTCTCTCAATATCAAGGTTGTTAGTTCAGGGATCAAAGCCATCGTGAAGGAGGCACAGGTTGTGCAGCATGCACGGTCGAACATCGAAATCATTCACAATATATTCCAAAGAATGTCGCCTCGCAACCTGGAAGCGACGCTGAAAAGTGCAGAGCAGAATAGCAGCGAAATAACAATAACATTATACAATAGTACTCTGAGATAGCTGAGCAGGGCCTGCGGCAACAGTGGAACTTACATACTGTGTGACAACCAGTTGCATATTCAGGCTGCACATCTGTACACTTCGAGCCTCTGGGACTCGGTCTTCCTATCAACATGCCTGATATTTCAAATCCGATGAGCAGAATAATGCCTAGTATTCAGCGCTTATGCAACCTGGAGAAGCCACTTCGTGACTAGTCCTCTTACGCATGCTACATGGAGAGGGTGGGTAGAAGAAAAACAAAGGCCTGCTCAAAATGATACCTAGTTGCCTACTATAGTGCTTTCAGCTTCCGGTGATGCGAGTATAGGACCGGCGTCATTAGGTCTGGAATCAAAGAAGCGGTATTGGGTGTCGCCATTCCAAGAAAGTATAACCTGTGGAGATGTGATACTGTGAGTTGTTTATGCATTAGATACTCATCTGCCTGATGAGTACTGCAGGTCTGTCTTTGGAATAGGTGATTGGGTGATGTGATGTGTTCATAGTAGGATCTGGCGCACATCTCCTGATGGGGTTTAGAATCATGGCAAGTTAATAAATTATAAGCAGTTCTTGCCAACAGGTATAAATACGACCTTGAGTTTCCTGACTGAAAAGGGGCTTTCCAACCATCGCTTTACTCTCCATTGACCTACCAGACCTATTCACTTCACAAGTCAATCATACTTGCTCGCTTTGCAGATCGACCGCAAGAGTCGTTGGTATCAACATTTTCTTTTCACAATGGCCACTGCTGAATATGTCATCACCGTCCAAAACAAGACGGGGAAGACACACAATTACCTTTTTTTCAACCAAGAGCCCGGAGAGTCCAGCACCGTTGGACAGATATACACCAACGTTTGGATCAGATCTCCCGGAGTTCCATCTCCCCGTGGCAAAGCCGTCTTCGATGTAAAGGTGGCGAACTTTGCCGTTTGTGGGACGACGCCAGACCCAGTCGACTATGGTGTTGTTGTCTCGACAAGCGATTACGCGGCGGTGGAGCTTACCACTAAAGACAAGAAGGGCACGGTTCCCTTAATGGAAATCGTGGACGGAGGACCTCAGTTCATTGCTCCATTTGAGGAAACCGACAAGGATAACTCGTTCGGTATCCATGTTAAAATTTACGACCCGAAGAGATACTGTGAGTCTTGACCATCCCTCCCAACAACTGCAAGTATCTGACTGTCCATATGCAGCCACTGTTTATTGCGGATTCGGCAAGCTCAACCAAAAGGCGGAAGTTGTCCCTGTCGCTGTTTGGCGAGCCGAGCCCGGCGAAAAATACATACTCACTCCTAAAGTCACCTATTATGTTAGCACAGGGGATTATAAAGCTGGCGAAACGGTAGATGTTACTCAGATTGGCGAGGTTTCGACGATTGATTTTACCAAGGCCAAACCAGGCCAGACCGTCGCGACGATCACTCATAACGATGACGGGAGTTACTCTGACCCCGAGTTCAGCTATCCGGAGAAGCGCAAGCCTTATGCCTAGGGTAGTGAGCAGCTGATCATCTGATGCGAGTGCACAGGTCAAAGAAGATGAACCATACCAAACCCCATGTTTTTGGTATAGTTAATCACATTCATTCTTTGTCCTTTTTTGTCGTTCTTTATCATTCTTTGTCATTCCTTGAACCTGTCTATTCCTTTCCACATTTCACTCCTGAGCATGTGGTAACTATATCTATGAAATGCAACCAGTTTTGCAGAAGCGCTATAGGCGGACGTAGTGGCGACGTCCCCGCTATACCTCTTGAAAAGATAGCGAAGTTAGAGATACTACTGCGGCCAGTACGCTGCGTGGCATTGAGCAGTGGGTATACGCCAACTATGGCAACCACGGTCCCCAGTAATCTCAGCTTTCAAGCAGCAGGTTTCCACAACCCCTCCGAAGCCACTTGATGCGAACCCATCTTGATCTAGACCAGGATATTCGGCTCGCTTGAGTCACTTGCTAGTGTAAACAAGCCGGGTGCTCGACTGTGGCCTGGCGGAAGAAGTATTAGTCACGACCTGTGCAGCCTGTAATCCAGCGAGCAACGCGACAGCTGCAGCCACGGTGGAATCCACTTTATACTTCGGGATATTGGTGTTGCGACGACGAAAGGAGCCGTCCCTGGCTTTCATAACATCGCGGCGAGGATTGTCAAAGAGCCGGTTATTGTATGCGCTTTGCTCATTGATGGCTGCCTTGACTAAGGCCTCAGCCTTTTTGATCTCCGACAGTGTGCTGCTTTTATAAAGTGCTTTCTTCCGGACGGACGATTTGTTCAAATGGTGTAGATGAGGGCATTCTCGGCACGCAAGTATAAGTAGTCTGGTAGTGATTGCCATCGTCTCATTACCATCGTCTCATTAGCGACAACTGTTGGACCGCCTCCGCCAGTGACACGGATAGTTCCTGACTCTGTGATGATTGCGAGGATGGGAAAGGCTGTGTCCAGTAGCTGACAGTGGGCTCCGCAGGGATTTCGTCTCGTAGGACATGCCAGCCTTCCATTGCAGATTTGTTTGGTGACGTGGATGACTTGATATTAAAGGTCCTAGCAAAGAGCCAGAGAAACGCACCCTGCCTACTAGTTTTGCAGATCTACCAAAGTCCCTTGAAACCGAAGATATCTTGGCTACTGTTAGATCAAAGTATTGCCAGGTTAGTGTCTTCCTGTCGGCGGCCACCTTTTATGAAGGCTAAGCCTTTTACAGACTCGGCTATCCAATATGGTGGTTTATCTCGATGACCTGACGGACTTGTCTCATCTCACTTCCCTACAGCTCGGTAATATGCACTACCTTCCCTTCGAGGGCCTGGTTGTTCCCTACGAGCCTATAGACCCGACCCTTTTTCAACATGCGACCAACCTCAGAAGGATCTCAGTGGAGCAATTCGGTCCGGATATTCTACGCCTTGTCCAGCTTCTGCAGAAGGTCCAGTCGCCTCCGAGATTAGACACCCTCGATGTACTAGATTACGGCAACACTCTACAACCGGATAGTCCCGACTTTGCAAATGAACCCTTGCATGAATTCCACACGCCTGAATTTGTGGGCGAGCCCATCTATTCGGTTCCATTGGACAAGACTGGATACGCATGGCGTCGACTCTGCTACTCAGGGCGCGTGGCCTGGAACAATGGTAATGAGATGCTCAAGAAGTCGCGGGAACTGCTGACACACTTTGTCGCCCAATTTACAGCATTAGAGGAGCTCATTATTCCAATCCATAATCGAGACGGATTTGACGTCCTCAAGACAGATGTCCTTCCTCGTCTGCCCAGTCTCCATACCCTTCATCTTCCCTGGCCAGATCTGGCAGCTTTCATGGCCGATCTTGAAAAGCCATGGCGTGAGCTAAGGGCTAGAAGCCCTTAATGAACAAGCGAATCCCTCTAGTAGAGAATCCGTTTCTCGGAGGATGCCTTGGACTTCCATATCGACATCGACTTCGTAGCCTTAAGCCGGATGAAGAGATATTTGCACGCCGTCGCATGACGTTTTGTAGAGTATCCGCAACTTCCCCTAAGCACTGCGTTAGGTGTATTTATCATGGTCCTTCGCCTATAGCTCACCTATTGCAGACCTACAATTGTGGTTGGAGAAAAGTCATGTCCTTGGCTTGAAATTTTCAAAATATTGTCTGGTAGACGAATGTGCTGGCCGCCGTAACATCTCTCTAGCTGTGTTACATCTCTGGGGAAAAGTGGATTAAGATCAAAGAATCAAAAAATATGAGAATTCGCTGGTAGTCATAGTCTCCACCCAACTAGTAACCAGCCGGCGTATAACTATACGCGGTCAATATACGGAGGTGGGTGCTCTCACTGGTGATGCGCATCGGAGCTCGTGTTCGGCACACTCCACCTATTGCTGTACGCCTTCTTGGCCCATGCAGGCCGCTGCGTCATTTCTCTGCGTCATTTCTGGCCCTGCCCTGATTTAATACGAGCTCTCCGCACACTCCAAGACTTAAGACCAAGGCATCTCCTACTGTCCGATTCTCGATTCCCTCTCTCATACTGGGTTGACAACAGCTCTACCAAGATGACGAGTGACGCGGAACATCCTTCCGAGATAACCGGTGGCTGTCTATGCGCGAGTATCCGCTACACTGTCCATTTCGATGGAGCACATAAGTGGCCGCCAAAGGTACTGCGTCGTCCTGAGAACTTGGTTCCCCACTAACTGAAAACCTGCTTTCAAACAGTCGGGTTCCTGTCAATGCACAATGTGCCGCAAGTGGACTGCTAGTCTACTGCCTCAATTTTTGTCCCTCGCACCAGAACAGATCAGTCCAGCAATCTCCACATCTCCGACCTACGCCGAATACCGTTCGTCAGAGAACTGCCTGAGGGGATTCTGCTCAAAATGTGGGAGTTCGCTGTTGTGGAGGAACGAGGAGCGCCCAGAGGAGATTGATTTGTTCCTAGGGACAGTAGACGAAGAATGGTTGGTGGGCGAGAGAGTGGACAGTTCAAAGAGCACTGGCAATACTGTCGGGCCTACGAGAAAAGGGGGCGTTGGAAAGACGCTGGGTATCCCAAAAGACGGACAGTATTATTATGAAAATGTGATTACCGGAGTGACGGATGGTCTTCGTGGAGGGAAAAAGTATCTTACGCACCCGTCGCAAGGGGATGGCTTTGACTAATCTAACTGAGATGGCCGTGTGGAATGTTTGCTGTCGTGCTATGGAAATGTCAGCTAAAACATGAATTAGAAGGCAGTTTCATGGGTATCATGATGACACAACAAGCTAAGGTAGTATATTGCAAACACTTGCCATGCCCTGTGTACGAGATGGAGTACTCCCGTAATATCTCCATGCGGGTGAGTCAATATATGTGAGCTTATCGGGGGCGACCCTGGCAACAAGGCTGTATTGCTCATGAAGCATTTGCAGCCATGAAGTCGATGTGGCGCAATGGCAGGAGAGGTGATTGGGACTCTTTCTTCTGTTGAGATTTGAGCTCCGCGACGTCACTTCAGCAGATGGAAGGAGAGGTTGTAGATGGTCAGAGCCAATCGATACTGTAAGATCGTCCACATCAACTGAAGTGTTGGCTGCTTTTGATAAGCCTCCCAACCAGTATGACAGCTAAGCTAAGTTCTGATATTCAGAGATACCTGATCTCTAGATTAATGCTTAGTCTGATTGCCGAAATATAAGGCCAACTGCACAATGATAGATGAAACCTGTTCCCCTAAATAATGCCATTAGGTCTTCGCTGGACATCGTAATATTATACTACTGTCGGGACTGGATTGACAAAGCAAATCTCTTCCACTCACGCGGGCCAACAATTCTGTAAAGTCATTTGCGTGTCTGCAGTACAGGGGTCATATATTGCCCCGGAACCTGGAAGAATCGAGTCCGGCCGGCAGACAAAGGGGAATGACAGAGAGACACTTGCTACCTATTGGACTTTCCACTGTGCTCGACACTATTGTTCATGATCTGCTCCTGAGGTTATTCTTATCATGGTGCCAAGCGGAATTTGGTGCCCCGGATAGGTTGACACGGAATGGTTTGTAATCATCCCGAAGCCGCAAACCATGCAGATCTATTGTTCTTTGGGTCCGGCACTGATGAATGATTTTCAATTGGTCAAGCTGGGTAAGGCCTAATGAGGTGTAGGACTTCCAGAAGCTTGTCACCTATGGATGTAATGACTAATGAACTACCAAACAACTCGAAGCCTGTGGCGAGGGGCCCTATGTAGCTAACAGGTTCCCTACCGCCCACCCTATAAGTAGCTGTATATAAATCGCTCACTTAGATATTATTCTACAGTTGTTGGGCTATAGTGATAATACTTTTTCTGGCTTCCAGGTGGCTATCTACAACATCAACTGCACTATGGCTCAGAAGACGGTCTTCATCACAGGTTGCAGCGAAGGCGGAATAGGTGACGCTCTAGCTAAATCATTCCACAAAAAGGGCATGCGAGTGTTTGCAAGTGCTCGCAATCTTGCAAAGGTTCAACATCTTAAGGAAATGGGTCTTGACGTCGTACAACTGGACGTCGCCGACGGAGACTCGATCAGAGAAGCGGTGGAGACTGTTAAGGCGGCAACTGGGGGAACTCTGGATTTCCTGGTGAATAACTCGGGTTTAGGTAAGTGAACAAGATTTCCAGCATTCAGTTATTCCTCGTGACAAGCTGATTATTCGACAGGATACAGTGTTCCCTTGTTGGATTCGGACGTGTCCGTAGCGAAGAAGATGTTTGATGTGAACGTCTTCGGTGTCGTTACTGTAACTCAAGCATTTGCGCCCCTTCTCATTGCCTCAAAGGGGACCATTATCAACATCGGGTCCGTGCTTGGCAAAATGCCACTCCCATGGCAAGGATACTACAACGCAAGTAAAGCCGCAGTTGCTCTCATCACCGACCAAATGCGCATTGAGCTCTCTCCTTGGGGAGTTAGAGCGATCCTCGTCAATACCGGTGCAATCAGAACAAAGTTCTTCGATAATCTTGCAAACACCCCAGTCCTCCCAGAAGGTTCCCTGTACTATCCTGCTAAGGATGTGATTGAGCCAGCATTAGCTGGAGCCGGGGTGGAGAAGAATGCCATGGATGTCAACTCGTATGCTGAGGCTGTTGTCAACAACGCAACAAGATCCAGCCCTAAAAAGCATCTCTGGATTGGAGGAGCGGCTCTTCTGACCTGGTTGGCTTCGACTTTCGGTTGGTCAACCATTTGGGTAGGATCATTCCCCTTATCCAAATGCAAAGGTCGTACTTTACTGAATTGACGCAGGACTTGTTACTTCCCTCTTTCATTAACTTGCCAGCTATAACGAACAAGATTCGCACCGCAGAGAAGGTGGAATAGGATTGCCGAAAGGTGGACATTTCAAAGTAGCCACCCATGTATTCATGTTGTGAAACCAGCCTGTCACTTTTTCCCTTTCTTTGTTTTCTTTTCTGACAAACCAGTTACTTATTTTGATTGCTTACAGTACAGGGGCCATATGCTTTGTCATTGCCTGCAACCGCTATACCGTAGTACATTGAATTAACCGTAAATAACCTTAAACTAACCCCTTCCACACATTCCCCATCCATACTACTAAACATAAACCTATTACCAGAGGAGACAAACATATAGTCAGAAACAGTTGTAGAAGAGCTGAACCTGGTACGTATTCTTGGCCCATGCTTAAGTGTGGGCCTGGCCTGACGTTATCCATGAATCCGATTATGATTACTGATCATCCCGCATTCTCCGCCACTTTTCGCGGGGGCATTGTCTCCTTTTCTCGTCGTCCCTACGAACGAAATCTGGTCTGTATACTGAGTCGGTTCTTTCTTACCCCGTCGGCCTTACATCCATCCGGCGTTGGAACGAGTGTAACCTTGCCCATTAGCAATATCACTGGCATACTTAGATATTGGTGTGCTGTATACAAATTTACTCAATCTCACCGTCCTGGACAACTTTCAATCTCCTCAATACCCTCTCCTCTTTGTGAAGCCTAGTCCAGCCTTATCTGCGCACGATCGTATAGCTATACATATCCAACAACCATGAAGGCCATAGTCACAAAACGGTCCCTGCCCAAGCGGTTACTCAGCTTTGCTCTTGGTAGTTCTCTTGGCGAGGGCGCACATGTCACAGACATCCCAATCCCAGAAATCACAGACGACGAGGTCCTGGTCAAAGTAGGTGCGGTTGCGCTAAATCCAGTAGACTTCAAAGACATCGATTTCATTTCACCACGAAATAGTGTTGCTGGCTGCGACTATGCCGGGCAGGTGACCAAGGTTGGGAAGAATTCAGGGCAACGTTGGAAAGTGGGAGACAGGATAGCTGGCTTTGTCCATGGCGGCTTGTACCCTGACGTTGGCTCATTTGCTGAGTATCTCAAAGTTGACGGAGATCTCGCCTGGAAAGTACCCGAGACGATAAGCTATGCTGAAGCAGCTACCTACGGAGTCCCAGCCGCGACGGCGATGCTTGCACTCGCCTATCTTGGCGTCCCTTGGACAGATATCGAGAAGGGTCGCGACCTCCAAGCCGATCAATCGCCAATTCTCATCTATTCTGGTGGTTCGAATGTCGGTCTCTTCGCGATCCAGCTAGCCAAGAGGGCGGGTCTAAAGGTTGTTGCAACAGCATCACCACGTTCCTTCGATCTTGTGAAGCGATACGGTGCAGATGCTGTTTATGACTACCGGTCTCCAGCATCTGCCGGTGAGATCAGCAAAGCCTATCCAACCATTACAAGCGCTTTGGACTGTTTCTCGGAGGGCGGTTCCACCACCTTTTGCGCTAATGTGATGAAAACGGGCAAAGTGATAACCTTACTTGACCAAGGAAAGTCGAATAAACCAGACATCGAGTATAAGTTTCTGATTGTATACACTGTATTCGGTCGGCAGTTCAGCGTCATGGCGCCACTTGGGCCTTCATTTCCGGTTGCTCCATCTGATCGCCAGGCTCTTCACCAGTTTTATGCTGGCCTGCCAAGTTTGTGCCGTGATGGTGTGAGACCACCACCCATCACAACCATACAAGGCGGGTTCAAGGAGATATTCGAAGGCTTGAACACCCTTCGAAAAGGCGAAGGTCGGGGTACGAAGCTTGTCGTGGAATTTAAATGAGAAATCGCTCTTTCTTTGTCTCCTTCGTGATTGACACCATGTATATACCGGGCTCTGTTTGACTCTTCCTTCTTTTACTTTTCTTCGAAATTCATGGTCTTATTCGTTATGGGAGTAGTATCGTAGAGGCGCTTTACTCGTCGTACGATACTATATAGCTATGATATGGCACTTAAGAAACTACCATGAGACAATTAGTCCTGGGACTGATCGCAGTGATAATAGGTGAAGGGCCGAGATATGCTGAAGACACAACTCCATGATGGCTCAGCCAGTATTGCACAATAAGCGCAATGTCCCAGCTCCTTGTTGATGCTCCACCCAGCAGTTGCGCTGTCCAGCATCAAGCTCTCTCGTTACATGTCAGAATGCCGAATAGCACAGACAACGGTATAGGAGAAATTAGGCGACCTAAACGGTAGAGCGATGCAAGTGGAATCAATGCGCTTGGGTTTTCCCGCATATGCAATCGGGAGGATTATTGCTCCGTTATGTTGTACTTGTGTCGGGTTTGAGCCCACTCAAATATCTGATTAGTGAACACCAGCATATCCGCGGCCCGCACTGTATTGTACCGGTTGCGATCGCGCGAAGACGGTTATTCAGTCTGACCCTAGCGCAAAATAGAAGTACTGCTAATAATGGGCCGTTATTCGGTAGGTATAATCTGTTACCTTTTTTTCCTTGTGGCTTAAGCCTAGCTGTATGCCGGCTTTCCGTCGGACAACCTAATCTACTCTCTATGCACTGATTGTGTCTAGGCTATAAGTTAAATTCATTCCTCAGTATATTTCGTTGTAGATTTCGTTGCACATTAGGTTGGAGACAATTTGCCTGTTAGCAGCCGGGATACACTTCAAGGTTCGTTACAAGCAGCCAACTTGTCCTCTCGCTCGCGCCTCCACCTCTCCCCAATTTTCCATTCAACCCAAATGAGCGGTTGGAAAAGGAGCACTACGCCAGTCACAATGAAGAAAGCTTTCATCACCCTTACGGCATCAATTAGTGGCTGGACGACACTGACACCCGCCGCGCCCAGCAGACAACGACACAGGTTGTTGAGGGCTGTCGCGCTGGCAGGGCGCTCAGGAAAGCAGTCGACCAGCAACGTCGAGTTGATGTTGAAGAGAGCCATGGTCGTGAATGCGATCAAGAACTGGAGGATGAGCGGCGCTGCCAGGTTCGGACCAAACTGGCGCCGCAAGTCGTTGAACTCGAAGCTTGGTCCGTATAGTGCTAGCGCGATGACGAGTGCGATGCTGAAAAGGGGCATGTAGTGTAGACGGGCCCGCACGAGAGGAAAGCCTCGCTGGCTGACGATTTTTACGTCCGAGGGAATGTTGTTGTCCAGTCTGTACCGCTCCTGTGCACGTCTGAAGCTTTGGTCTAGGAGCCAGCCTGAGCTGAGCGAGCCACAGATGCAGCCAAAGCCATTCGGTAGGAAACACAGGCCGAGCTGCCACTCTGTAAGATAGGGGAAGCCGTACAACAGCATCGTTGTAGTCGAGGATGTCACCATGCTCCATGCGGTGTAGGCCACTGCGCCCCAGACGAGAAGGGCTGCGATATCCTTTTCAAAAATGTAGGCCAAAGGACTGGATGCTTTCTTCTTCAAGGGTATCGGTGGACGAGTACTCGATGACCGACTCGTTTTCGGGCTTACCTTCGACACCATTGGTGGTTTGAGCATATAGATAAAGGGTTTGCTGAATCCCGAAAGTGGGATGCTGCCGTTGCCCGTTATGCCGCGATGAGTCTCCGGCAGAAAGATAAGAAGGGCGATGAGGATGACCACGCTCAAGGCAAATAGCAGCCAGAAAATGCTCCTGAAACCCCAGAGGCTGTTCAGAGCACCTCCGATGACAGGACCAAACGCCTGGCCGGTCATACTGTTGACGTCAGTAATATGAACATACTTTTTATGGCGTGTGGTATTCGCTGCACTTACCGCATACCGGCGTTGGCCCCCATGAAGCCACCACGTTCCTTCGAGGATGTAATGTCGGCGATGACACCGGTGCTGATGCTAATCGTGGCTGCAGATCCTGCAGCCTGTAGGCCTCGCAGGACCATCAGCATTGGATAACTGGACGTAAAAGCGAGAGCCAGGTTGGCAGCCGTGTAAATAACGAGGCATATGGTGAACGTGAGGCGGCGGCCGCAGGTGTCTGAAAGTGTGCTGAAGATGGAGGGGGCAACCCCCTGTACAACCATGTAGATGGTGATTGTTAGCGCCACAAGGGATGCATTCACACCCAGATCAGTTGATATGGTCTCAATAGCTGGGAAATAGATGTTCGATGAGAGGGGCGATAAGGAGCCGGCTAAGGAGACAAAGATGACAATGTTCCATTTCTGCTTCTTTGAAAGAATGCGATGCGGCGGCCGTTTCCCCTGCTCTGGAGAGGCAGGTGGCTCAATCGATGCCTTTGGAGACTTATCCCCAGACATGGCTGTCAACTTGTGCTCGTTGGCTAATGACATGGAGAGGTGGATAAAGAATTTTCAATCGTCCCTGTTTAACAAAATCAAGGGCCGTGAGTGAACACAAACCTCTTCATATGAAGGTTTCCGTTGGTATATTCTACTTACTGCCTGCCTATTTTGGATAATTCGGCACGGTTTCCCATCTTCCCTTCCTCCGATATGATCGACAGTGATCTCCCCTTTGAAACATCAATCTGCAAACTAATCTACCTAGGATATGATGATTATGATGGTGAAATTCTGCGAGTATTACTGAACAGGGTGCCAGACATGTTTCCATGTGCCCAGTGCTCCAAGCTGATTGGTCACCCTGACCGTTGTATACCACAGCCGCAGAAATCGGGAAAAAAAGCCACGCGGGCCCACACCGAACCCGCTGTGGTGGGGATTTTGTCCCTAGTCTAGGGAACTGCCTTGGTTTCGGTTTCCCTACCCTCAAAACTTCTTTGGATTCGGTGAAAAACGGGCCCGTTTCGGGTCGGGATGAGCGCCTGGCCAAGTCCATGCCCGGCAAATATCTAAAATGGACGTCACCTTGATTCCCAGTTGCAGATCAAGGTCGAAGAACCTAGTCGCCCAAAGGTTGGGATGACAGATCCAGCCCAAACTGAGAATGGCAGGAGGTAGACTTCGAGTACATCATTTGAGACCAGAGAGAATCTGCAGTATGCTAGTAGCCTCTACTGCTAGAAAATCATGGCTTTTGTATAAATTTTTGACTCCTCACCTGGTAAACAAGTCATTAGGTGAGGGATCTTTCTTTTGCAGATCACGAATATAGGAATGGAAGGATACTCTTCGATTCCGGGTTTGAATGATGTGATGCCTGCAGACTAAGCGCTAGAAAGTGCATCCTGTGTTCGACTCGCTGTCTCAAATATCAATCCTATTCTGAGTCCAGCAGTGATCTACAGATGACATTGTCGACCCCTTCCGTGCGTCCCGACGCAGGCCCAGTCTGGCAGACAATATTCTGACATTACACGTTCCAACAGGACTTTAGTTGAATGAGCTCTAAATTGAAAATGAAGATCTTTGAGCTTCTGCTCTTCAATCACTTCTTACATTAACCTATGAGGTAGCTTGACGCGGCCCATGCCTAAGGTACAACTAATCACAGGATAACCTCTATAGATATTTCTCTTCACAGACAACCCTGCACATGACGTGCCTGCTACAAGGGAGCCTTGATGCCATAACCGGGGTTTCTTAGGATGAGTACTGCTCAAGACCTCTACAATTGGATCGGAACGCTGCATCTCAAGTCAATTGCTTCTATTCTTTGCCCTTTGCGTAGATGCTACCTACCTGAGCTCCTTGCCTTGCCTTCCACTTCCTTGATGATTGGTCTCATGCTATTCCATACTCGTAAAAGCGAAACACAATGTGACATACATTATTGATGCTACATCAACTGCAACGGGGCACAGATCATAAATTACATGAGATAATGCACGGCAGGTCATGTTGTCACATTCACGCAGATCTAATGTTCAACGCAGAAAGTCAACAATTACAGAATACGTCTGGTAACATTTCAACAGGGTTGCTGGAACCAAAAGAAGCTGCTAAGGATTAGGCCTTCTGTTCTGAAAAGACGCTGATATGTAAGGGTAATGCGGAGGACTCGCAGTGGTGCAAATACACATCACTGTCATACCTATTAAAGAACAGTGAAATATTTCGTACTGAGACGCATATAATCGCAGAGTAAGATCGAAGGCGGAAAGACGCTCTGGTCTATTTAGCCAATAGCGGCAGAAAGTCGTTAACAAGGCCTGCTGGCCCAATGGTAAGGCGCTTGACTACGGATCAAGAGATTGCAGGTTCGAATCCTGCGTAGGTCATTTTTTTTGGTATTTTTTTTTTTTGATTCCCCCATTCCGTTAACCGTCTAAATAAATTGCAATAAATATTCCGTAATTATCGCATTCCCTTTATAATCGACCGACTTCTGATTACCGACTCTCAAAACCTCTCGCCGAAAAAGTCCCGAATCAAATTCCATTTTCATAGTCATACTTCGGATACCCATTCCCTTTCTTCATCATCATAGCCATTCCCTCTCCATTCTTACTCTCCTGCACGCTCATCCCCAGGATTTTCTTGTAGAACGGCACCGACCGCTCCCAGTCCATCGTAAACAACATACTCCGTCTCAGATACGGCATCGCATCGATAACCTCGCCCATGCACTCTACAAGCCAAGTACCCAGACCCTTGCCCTGGTGACTGGAGAGCACGTAGACGTCGGTGATGTAGACAAAGGTGGTGTAATCTGTGATGAATCGGGCGATGCCGATGAACTCGGGCCCTGTGCTGGCCTTGTCTGGCGGGTCGGATGTGTAGTAGAGGCCGAAGCACATGGAGTTCTCAACTGATTGTTTCAGGATATCGAGGGGCAGTGACCTTGCCCAGTATACGTCGTCTGATGCGAACCAGTCGTTGAGGGTTTCGAGGGGGATTAGCGACGAGTCCGTTGAGATAAAGTATGCCCCTTTGGTCCATCTTTGGGTAGGCATAGGAGGTGTTAATTTGGTCATTGTGTTTGGATTGGCCACGACGAATTATGCTGAAAGACTGATCATTGGGAAATCCAGCTGCTTATAAATGTGAGAGTCGTGTTTATTCGGGATAGTGACTCATAGTCCTTGATTGGAGGGAAAGGCCGGCTTGGCAGATGTGGTGATATTCCGACTCGTATTTGAGATCACAATGCGGATCGTTTATCGAAAGCATGTTGATATGTGGGTGTAAGAGACGATGACTCATAGTACTGGCCAATTTGTTTGATACGAAAGTTGTTATCATAGACGAATCAGTACTCTGTTGAGCGGAGATGTATAAATGGCAGGACTTCTCTATTGTACAAAACACCGGGTACTGAAGCCAGTTCCCAGCATGATTTGACTTGTTTTAATTCGTATCCTCATCGTCGCTCTTCCACCAGCGCCAAATTGTCTGGACCCAGAACCAGCTTTCAATAGTACCAAAGACACCGAGAATGACGAGGACAGCAGTCTTCGTAGTCTTGCTCAGACCGAGAGACTCGAAGCTGAAGGATGGGATTTCTTGATTCTGTGGATGAGTGCCTTGTGGCTGGCCTTTTTGCGAGCCGATATGTTTGTTTGCGACAGCAAAGTTGGTCGAGAAGGATGCGATGGGTTGAGGGCATCTGCGGAGCCCGTGTTGGCGGGGTATTATTCCATGATGGATGTTCGCATAGAGAGGAAAGATGCTGCGCCTGAACATCATGGGTAATACTAGTCTTCAGATAAAATTGGCGTATAAATAAATCTTAGAAGTATTTGAAATGGATGAAGAAGAAGACGAAGGAACGTTAAATTGATGTCGATGCTGAAGTCTCATGCTAAGGATGTCTCACATGCAGCGGGGTACTGCCCGCATTGATGAAAAATAGCACCAATCATGCAATCACTGCTAGTTGGATATTCTCGTATGAGAATATGCTTCGATTATCAACGGCCTAGTCGGAGACCTGGCTTTATGATACCATGCGGGCAATGCAACTACCAAGAGGGCAAGTGGAGAAACCGCTG
Organism: Aspergillus lentulus; assembly: GCF_010724455.1. The sequence continues at coordinate 5,448 of NW_022983973.1, read as the reverse complement.
CAAATCGCTGAAACTCTGACAGAAAGTCCGAAATTCCAGCTCATCGAGAGACTACCGTTGCTGGGATAAGTAGTGATCTGTCTATCACACAGACATGGCTGCACTGCAATGGGGATCTAGTATTGAATTTCTCCATCCAGACCGTGAACTACGATCGATATTGAGTCTCGGATTCCCTTCGAGTTCAACATCATCTTCACCGCACGCTCCGGAGCGGAGACTTCGGAAGAATGGTTCTTGTTAATGTATTTTGGACTAGATGTCGGTTACCTGTACGTGATATTCCTGCTAAGGACCGGTCGCCGCTCGTTGTGAGGTCCCTCGGGCCGAATATCAACGCGAAAGAAGTGAGATCTCTGCCAGGGCCAGCTCATTTTAGGTTAAACTTTAGAACTAGACCTTCGGGAGAACTATGAAATTGCAGGTATACCGCAAAACATATGCCGAGGAGGAACTGCAGGGTTCTATTTCTGGAATCCACCAACTTCTCTCGTCTTGAGGCTGGACAACCGGCATGATTTGGTAGATAGTATTGAAGACATAGTATCAGCGACAAGGTGCTATTGCCATTCGAGGTTATTTCCTACGTGGTAACTACATCAGATATGGAAGTCTGATATTGAGTCCTTGATCGAGCTCCTCGACAGAAGCCCTTCAATCCATGAGTTACATGGCGGTTACTCCAATGCTGCAGCACACATATATCTTTGCTCTACGGTGTGTATAATCCACAGACCTTTTAATCATTTGAATCGTCTCTCACTTCATATCCAGGGAGTGAATTCTGTGAAGCTTGACTCCTGTGAGATTGGAAGGTTGGTGCTTGAAGGTAACGAGGCATGTCAGCTACCCGCTTTCCAGGCGAAAGTAGAAACGAATCAAGGCATCACTTTATCCCTATCAAAGCAATTTTGAAATCTATCATTGATATTGCAGTGATGTATCCCAAGCGATTCTCTCGCGGTCAGACTATAAATAGCACGAAGTACGAGTTGACTTGTTTGCCATTCATAAGTAAAAGTTGGTATTCAGCGAGTCGACTACGTCCCTCCTCCAATAATTCTTGGGAACGGCGAGCCGTCTGCGAAAACTTCCTGGACGGCCCTCCAAAAGGCCTTAGACTCTGCACTCATACTTGATCTCATGAAGGATGTTGGACAGGCAGCCCTCTGGCCAATGCGATTGGCTATCGGCATACCGAGGCTGCGCACTTACAGCATCATTTACGAGTCTTGCTAGCGGGATATCATATCTATATAAACAGTGCGAGTCGCAGGACCATTTGCGCCAGAACAGAGACTTTCATTTTACTCGGATTACGCATTTTACTAATCAAGTGTCCAACAAATAAGCCCCCACATTGAAGATCATGCACAATCGGCGTCTGACGAGAGCATCCATTTTTGTGACCCGCTTCGAACAGCACGTCCGTGGACAACCATGTCTAGTCTGCTAAGCGGGGAGGCATATAAGACAGCAACCTGACCGAGCCACATGCTCCTCTAGCCTGTCCTGTTCCTGATGTCCGGGGGACTCTGCCTAGCCCAGAGCTTCGCCACCGTGTAAGCAGTGCAAGTGACCTTCAAAAGTTATTCTGACCGTGCTGCACAGACGCGAGTTTCACTTTCAGTTCCACCTTCTGTCCCGCCCGAAGAGCCTCGAGAAGGATGACGATACCGCCGGCCTTGTCACTTCTTACGTAAAGGTTCGTACGAAAGTTCTCGTCGAAAAAGATACTGATACCTCTAGTTCCGGCGCTGACGTGGCAGCCCGAACCGATTGACTCAACCAAGCGACAGGCGCATATTGATAAAGGTCGGAAGAAAGTTGCCACATCATCCCAGATTATAAAGAGCTTGATGTTCTTATAACCTCCTGCCAGCCGGTCTGCCGCATCTTTACTTCCAGGCGTAATTAGAATCGACCCATTACCGCTTTGAGGGAGGTAAGCCGCCAGTCGTGCTGATGCCGTCGCGAGGGATTCATCCCTCTTGCATGCTCGCGTTGGATAGAATACCTCGATGTCGTCTGCTCTGCAGTGAGGAGCAATTGAACTAAGCTACCATTTTATCTAACTTCAACTTGAGGTTTCTTTTCTCTGAGGCAACCCTGACCCCCATACCACCTCCCTGGCACCGGTTTTCCAACAGTTGTAACTGGTGTACTCTCGTGAGATCTCGGTGCGAGAGGCTGTTCTGCAAACCCAAGATGTCCGCTTACCGAGTCCGTTGCCGCTAGAAGCACACCAAACTTGAGTTTCTCATCTCCCGCTTTATCCAATATTTCTTCCAAAGAAGCCAAGCACGCCCCCTTGATCGCAGGGCCATTGGGGCCCGCCACTGTAAGGGAATGAACCAAGCTGTCTCTTGTGAGACGTCCGCAAGCTCCGCTACTGCAAAGAGATAGATAGACCAAACACCCGAGACCGATGATAAGGAGGACGGCGACCGTGACGATGATTCGCGGCTTGTCGATTTTGTAGACGATTATGTTACGCTCATCTAGGACAGACATCGTGACGTTTAGTGCTTCTTGTTCCGGAGTACCGAATTTTGCGAGCAAAGGCGTGACCCAGAGCACTCGCTGCATATGTGACAAGAGATCTGACGGCATGACGAGCGTTTTATCCGTATCCGCAACCATGGTTCCCATCATAAACAGAGATTTACCAGGGTTAAGTCTGCCACGTATAGTGAGCAGTGCTTTCCCGGCAAATACTTCTAGAAAAGATCCGAATAGCGATATCACTCCACCAGCCGGTCCGTAGAATGAACCGGCCTTATCGAGGTCGCTGTCGACATTAATAAGCTGATCTCTCAAGCAGGCGAGGTCGCCCATGCGTCCACTTCCGGCTGTAATAGGAGTGGCACAGCTTCCAATCGCGGTTTGAACCATGCATAGGTGCCTAAGGTAATGTGTGTTGTTGAACATGACGGCTTGCACTTCTACCCTTGATTTGGCATCCTGCGAAATTTCAACTCCGTCATACAGGACCGAGATATTGGATACATCTCGGAATTTGGTCAAATCGTACTTCGGATCACCCGAAGCGCGTTCCTCCGCGTCTGGATATCGGTAGGTGAAATTGTATAGGTCCCAGCCGCCTAGATTGGATTTGTTTCCAGGGACAGCTTCAATGTTACAGGTCACATCGAGGTACTTGACGGGGCCAAAATTTGCAATACCAGTAACGTTGGCATCTGTGTAACGAAGTCCGCTGTTCTCTCCCATCAGAGCTGCGACTGCTGACCTCCTCGATATTGTCGTCGGACCCGCTGCAAGCATTGCTGCTGAGTCGCTTAAGGCAAGCGATCCGTTAAACTGGGGGTGATATATCGGTAAACCCATAGGAATGACCTGCTTCTCTTGCCTGGCTGTAATGGCGGACTGCAGGACAGGCTGGACAGCAGAGGTTACGGCAAGTCCCAGGAAACCAATTATCCAGCCAGCCCGGAACAACGGATAGGCTAACATGCCGACTGCCAAACGCGAAGCCAAGTGCAGCGACTCAACCTTCTTTAACGGAATGCCTCCCTCCCCTCCCGTCTCAACACGCGGCTCTTCATTGGCCTTGGCCGGCGCCGCAACATTCTGCCACAGGTTCTGATAGAGCGCAATCCCGAGCAAAGCGGCGACAGACCCTCGAAGTACGACTGCTCCCAAAGCGACAAACGTCGGAGCATATTCATACCACTTATTGCTATTTGTGGGCTTTCCATCTGCGGAGAAGGCGATTGCGAGAACAAAGCAGATTCCGATAACGAGAGCGAACATTGCAATCCATGTCGCTTGTAGAACTTGCTTAAAAGGAATTCGCCCGTTTGCAGGAAGCTGTGTGAATAGGGCTGTGGTTGTTTGGCGGACGCGTTTTTTCTGAGCCATGGTGGTCAGTGGAATTTTGGTAAAAACGCCCTACCAAAGATTTGGAAGGGAACAGTGCTATCTTAAGGGAGTGGACAATTCCATTTTCGTTGTGCTTTCTTTTTTTTCAGCTGCAGGTGAGGTGAAACTCAATAATCTGCCCCAGAGCATACAGTGTGATTTGACTGTGTTTGATTGATTCGATCCTACGCCACTCATACTGCAGCCATCATCCTCACGGGCCAGGTGACTCCAAGTCTACAAGTAGTTAACAGTGCCGACGAGGCAACCAATGTTAGTATACTGACAGCAAACTTTTCCCCCACACTTGGTTTCACTACCTGCTACCACTCCCTCTGGTCTCTACCTCCCTAGTCCAGCCCCAAATTGAATGTTGTTTACCACCGGTTTAGTCTAGCTTGGGTAGCGCTGCTGCTGTAATGTATCACGTGACGCTCTGCAGACAGAGCAAGAGACAGCCAGGGGAGCTTACAGAAGCTGAGGAGAGCAGCAGGCGGCAGGGCACCAGCACTACGGGCGGCCCCGGAAGTAGACGCGAGCACAAGGAAGCAACACGGCAGCAAAGGGGGAGCTGGCCGCAGTCCAAACCCAGCCGGGGTTAGTGATGCAGAGTAAGTGGAGGAAGCAGCAGGAGTTTCGCGCCAGCAGGGAGTAAAAAGTCTCTTTTTAGCGCTATGACCTTCAGTTAAACTTTCCCAATCTTTTTGATCCTATTTATGTCTTCCAATTAGTCGAACAAATTAATATTGTTGATGGCCATCCTGCAAGTCTCACTGGGAAAATTCTGTATAGTGGCTGTATTGCAAGTTTACTTTATGGGGATCACTGAAGAGTATAATTTCGTAAGTAAGACCCTCATCAATGGCAACTTTTCTTAATTCCATTCTGTTTTATCTATCTCGAATTTCAGGACCAAAATGGTGACATTTAGATCAGACAAACAGAATCAACAACGAACTCGATCTCTGACCTAGTCTACTCCCTCAACTCCACTACTCTAATTACTTGTGATTTATTCGGTCTCCTGCCAGAAATGACTAGGCCTGGTGAGTGGTATTCAAGCAAGCAGCGGCAAAGATCCACCCTCTATTCTGAGAACGAATGGCACTTGCTTTGATTGCTGGAAGAAGCGCACATATACTTCTGCTACGAGCTTCCTTGGAAGGATGCAGTGGCAAAATAAGGAAATTCACGCATGGCGCAGCTGGCTACCAATATGAGTGCCAACAAGAAACGTGTCTATGCAGGAAACGGGCATCTGTATTCTGGCCTATCCATGGCGGTCTACAGCGAAAGGTGAATCTCTCAAGTCCCCATTCTGGGACATATCATTATGCCTCAGATGCAGGAGTCTCATGATAAGGGCTTGTCTCTAGAGGTGTTGCATTGCAAGGCTTTGAGCGTCAGGCAAGATAACACAGGAAGCACCATACAGGCTGCCTGGAATGAGCAGAGATCATGGCCATACGTCTTTAGCAACAAGACCACAGAGAGGCACAAAAGAGTAGACGCGGAAGAAAAGAAAGTATATTAAAAGAGCAAATACAGTCTAGGTGTATGTCAATG
>NW_022983972.1:0-63532 GCF_010724455.1 Aspergillus lentulus | reverse complement strand
GGTCAAAATCATTATTAAATTATAGTGATTGTTAAAGGTTGATATATATATATATATAAATCATCACCACTTTCATACCAACCTATGACAGAAATTATTATTCTTTTATATCTTAGTAACTATTAAATATTCTGAATTAATATTTATATATCTAGATAGCCTAGATCAAGGGCTATCTAGTGATATTAAGATTATTAGATATATCCTAGAAATTAGTGATTTCTACCCAAAATAGTGAGGGTTGGTTAGTTGAATCTAATAAAACCTTAAAAATCGAAACCAACAGTTTTAACTGAACTCAAATCAGTTCTAACCTAGGGAAATTAAAACCAGTGTAATTCCATAGGCTTAGAACTGAACCCTCACCACTGCAAGTTTGGTGAGGGTTGGATTCGATTTTAGTGGTTCGGTTATGTAACTCTAGCCTCAGTTGGATACCATGTGGCCTAGCGCAGGTGCCTAACACAAACTCAGACTGAATGCAACTCTAAACTCTACTAGTATAGTAGGCAGGTTACCTAGCTTAATAGCAGTGTAGGTGAAAACCTAACAGGGGCAGGTAGATTACACTACCATGCTAGTGGATAGGGATGCTAGGACTAGGACTATTAGAGGCAGCCAGATAGGATGCACTAAATAATCTACTACTTGTCTATCAGTAAGGGTGGGGGTGGGGGTCCAGGGGCGATGTAGCCACTGGGTGACGGGCCTGCAATTCCCCTGCCAAAAGCACCTAATGATGATGGTGGGTCCCTATACGTAGAATTTTGCTTGGCAGGAAATCAAACATAATGTGTGCCACCTGAGAGAGGCTGTGACAAGCCTTTAATGGGCGTAGCATTTGCAGTCCCCATTGGCCAGTATGTCCCAAAATTTATGAATATAATGAGGCTGTTTTTCAATCTTGAGCTGTAGGATCCAATAACAAAACGGCAGGGTTAGCGGCGTCATGGGTAGTTACTACAGCCAAAAGAGACGGTATATCCCTGGCTTTTTAATCAGAAATTACCTTCATGGCCTACTGTTCAAAATACCTGTAAATTGGATCGCCTTCTTCACTTTTCGCAATCCAGATTTTATCATTGAGGGCAACACACTATACGCCGACCCTACACTTAAAACAGTGACGTCCACCCACTATCCTACATGTCGCAGCCGCTTTGCACTATAAGCATGGCAGACAATGGCACTGTGACTCTTCGTGCAAGTAGACAGATGATAACGAGGGAGGGCAGAGCAATCGATTTTGAATACCCTAGAATTCAGCTATCTACAAACGATGAGCCTAAGGAGAAGCCCAACAAAGACAGCAAACACATCCTGATTTTGGGCGGTGGCGTCAGCGCATTGACCGTCACTTGGATACTTCTTGATTCCGGATACCGAGTCATACTCGTGGCGGAACAGTGGGTGTGGACAGAGGATTTTGTGAAGTCTCGCATTACCTTGCAAATTGCGGGGGCGCTGTGGGAGTAGCCCCCAGGTGGCTGTGGGTTGACCGAGATCGTATCTGCGGGTAAAGGATGGTCCACACTAGAACACTACCAAGAATGGGCTCTGCAGAGCCGAGTTCTACAAAAATCTTGCAGAGATACAAAATTCCCATGAAAGAAGAGGGCGGTCGTTCGTACTGAATATCACCCAGCTCCACCAGTTCTTTTTTGAGCTGATTGAGCCCAAAAGAGACACCGGCCGTGACCCTAACGCGAACGATAGCCATGCCATCAAACTGCAGGGTATTGAAGAAGCTGTTGATGACCACAGAATCCATGGCTACAAAAGCTACAGAACTAAGGAAGACTTCGGAAGGGAGTTTAAGGATTTCAGTTTCAGCTGTGATTACCGTGGAGGTTTCAAATGTGGCTATACTCATGACGCCCCGATAATCAATACGGACAAGGCCATGGCATATCTCATGGCTCTTGTGATATGCAAAGGCGCCAATTTCGAGGCCCGCAAAATTAAGGGCAATCTTCGCGATCAGGGCAAGGGTATATTGGAGATTTTTGACGCTAATGCCGTGCTGAATGCCACCGGCCCCGCTGCTAGAGATTTACTCGGTGACGAGGACGTTTACCCCGTCTGTGGCGCCATTCTGAGAGTTGATAACACCCGTAATGGACAATTCAACCACTTGAATGACGCCTACCTAGTTCCCGAGCAGAAGGACAATAATGGGGCACCCACCGGCGTCGTTTTCCTTGTTCCCTGGAATGACGATGTTCCCTATGTCGGATCAATTATCCAGCCACATAATGACCAGGCGAATCTAGAGTCTGGTTCGCCTGAGGTTCGCGTTGTGTGGGACCGGGCTGCAGAATTTATGCCAAACTTTCGACATGCTGAGTTTGTGCATTACTACCCTTTTGCTCAAGGTTTGCGGCCTTATACTAAGAAGAATGTCAAGGTGAGAGTGGATATGCAGGCTGGCTTTCCTTTGATTCACAACTATGGACACGGAGGTTCAGGCTGGACATTGGGCTTTGGGACTGCTTGCTGTGCAGTCTTACATTCTAAAAGCTCCTTGAAGAGGATTATGGTGAAGCAGACGAAAAATGGAACCAAAAAGCGGAAAAGATCAACGAGAAGATATATGGAAAGGAAGATTAGTCGATCATGCCAAGTTTCAGCACACAACACATCTTGAGAATATCACCATGATTCGCTCTCCACTGACTAGCACTATAAAGAACTGCAGCTACCCCAGAATTAGATGGGACTACACCAGTCAGCAGCCAGACAGTATTCCTTTTTGCATATTCTCTCTTGTGTTATTCCTTCCCATCGCATCGTTCGTTATTAGTGTCAGGGTAAAAGAAAAAAAATGAGATGAATGGATTAATACTGGGATTATCCTGCCTAGATAGCTCGAGCAGTGGTCCTGGCGCAATGCAGTGGCCAGAATGGGGGCTGTGGCACCCATAGTGGAAAGCCTGACGACAACAGGTGGAGCCATCATGTACACCCTCCTCTAGCTGTTGGGGCCTGTATTTTTAGTCCCATGGAGCATTTAGGGAGGTCCTTAATGGAGATGGCCATGGAAAGGTATAAGGATTGGTTAGTTGGGGGAAGGATGTATAGATGGGTGGAGGAGATGCCTATCCTAGAGAATATGGCGTTTAGGCGGTTAGCTGGGTTCACCGTGATATGCTCCTGATGCATGGTGTTTACCTTTGAGTCGGTACTGTATAGCAGTAATTGTACATTAGTATATGCCTATAAAATAGGTGAACCGAGAGGAAATCACTCCTCTTTATCTATGTAGCTAGGATCTGTCAAAATATGGGACCTCCATCAACCTTCTAAGGGCTATCTCATAAATGTTTCCATTTTTCCAGCTACTGCCCGGGATGTCCACTAAAAGCTCCCCCAGTAATGCAGATCATAGTCTACCCCACCGGGCCTCCACAGCGGCTTAGGCGTATAAACCGGAATGGGCGACGCAGCTGCAACACATTAGCACCAGCAGTCACCACGGCAAATCACTTACTTCCGTATCCTGTACTCGGCGCCGCCCAGGTCGGAGACTCCGGCGCGACCCATCCCGTCGGCGAGGTGGTAATGGTGTACGTGCTCGTATACGTGTGAGGTTGTTCCGCAGCGCCCAGCGAGACGAGGCCATTGTTCGGACCGTAGGAGTCATCGCCATGGCCAAAGACATTACTGATCTTGTTGACGACGCTGCTGCCGGACTCGGTCCAAACGGTGAAGTCCTCGACGGTAATGTTGGTGGCGTACTTGAGGTCGTTGGCGATGAGGTAGAGCGGTGGGCGTTGGATGCCGTTTGCAACGGAGCCTGGACGACATTAACAACGTAGCTATAATGGAAAGAAAGGCCTACCCGAAAAGTTTCTGAAGACGAGGTTGCTCAATGTCACGGATCCCGTATCTGGCTCGAACGTGTTCTGCCAGTACTGGTTGATGTCCAAACCATAGAGACTTGCTTTGGACCGAAAGTTGGAAAAGGTGACGTTGGTCACATAGCCGGAACCGCCGGGGTAGGTCTTGATGAAGGCAATGTTGTTCCCCTGGATGATGCTAATGTTTTGTGCGACCTGTTGGTCAGAATAGTCGTGTTAACGGAGGGGCCGACATACTATATTTGATATCTCGGCGGAGACGTTGAGGCTGCCGATAGAGATGCCCGAGCCGGCCTGGTTACAGACCAGGTTTTCGATCAGCGCGTTGTGGGAGGGACTCTTGACGGAGACGCATTCGTCGCGGTTGGTGACCTGATGGTCAGCTAGGTCTAGGCCATTGAATGAACAAAAACATACCTCGTTGTCGTGAATGTGATAGTTTGTGCCAATCGCATCGATGCCATCATAACTGCCGAGATTGGCACCCCGAATGGTAAGATGGTATGCTTCTACATTGACGGCAAAGTCAAGCACAATGTGGAACTTTGGGCTGTCGACCAAGATTAGGTCATGGACGGACGCGTTTGTTGGCGAGATCAAACGAATGAGACGGGGACGATCGGTGCTATCCAGTCAGTATCTATCACACAACATCGTGGCGGTAACATACTTGTTCAGATTCCGATAAAGATATCCCTGCCCTTGAAAGGCGCCGAGACCGTTGGACGAGTAGAACTCGAAGTCGACGGCTGCGTTGTCAGTCTACATTCACTGCCAATGACTGACACTCACCATTGACAATGACCAAGACATCTAACAAAAACTTCTGGTCACCCTCCCCATTAATGGTAGCATTCAGCACATCTGCACCGGCAAAACCATCAAGGATCAACGCACGATCAATGGTCCAATTCCCCCCATACGCTGCCGTGATGAGGCCATCCAGCTGAAGCGCCCAATTGGTCGCGTTGCTGAGCACGACGCCGCGGGAGATCAGGTATTGACCCTCGGGGACAACAAGTCTGCTGCCGGGGTTAATTCGGACACACTCATTGAATGCTGATTCAAGAGAGGCCGAGATATCCGTGGCGTTGTCGGCAACGGCACCATAGCTGAGGATATTACATTCGACTGTCTTTTTCGAGAGAGCAGTGGTTGGGCCTACAGGGCCGATGAGCTGGGCCGCTGCCAGACCAAACGGGACAAACAGGAGAGAAAGAACAAGCATGGTGCTTGCAATATGGATGCTAGGATATTGGATTGAATTGTTTAGGCATTTATATACCGAGAGCATGACGCAATGGAGATCAGTTTATGGTAATTTTCCGTCCACTGCTCAGTCATATATAGTACCGGTGCCATTTTAGTATGGATGACACCATCACTATGTCGGAGCTATCTGTTTATACTATACTCTACTTTCGGTGCTCAACGAATTTTACTTTCCAAGTCCTCCTTGCGTGTCTTAGACTCCCCATCCAAGTACGGCTTCTCAGCCTGTGGCGCAACGCGCAATCCATGCCGCAGGTGAGGAACTACATTGTCAGCACGAGCCACAAAACAAGAAGGTAGACATACAGTAATCGAAGATCCCGGTATGGAATGTCACCCTATTATCCCAGATGGCCACCGCGTTCGGCGTCCACTTCCACCGGACCTGATACTCGTACGCCTCGGCGATGGTCCGGTAAAGCGTATCCAGCAGCGCATCCCCGACCCTCTTCTCGATGTTGACGATCTCCTTAGTGAAGTTCTCATTGACGTACAGCGTTTTCCATTTTGTGACGGGGTGCGTCCGGACGACAGGATGCTTCTCTGTTCAGTACCTCAACAGTCACCACATAAAGGGCAGTTTAACTCACAATGGTCTCGATCGGATCCCGCCGCAGACAGCCATTTGCCTTCAGCGCCTTCTCCGCCTGCTCCAGCCCGCTATGTTTCGCCTCGAGCGTCTCCAGAAATGCCCTCAATTTGGGCGACAGCGCTAAACTGTCAGCAGTCTCCATGAAAGAAACGTTGCCAACGACGTACACTCATACAACGCATACCCACTCGCCCAGATTGTATCACCCCCGGCTAGGCTACCCTCCGGCCCGGCAGCAGGCAGGGTATCCATTCGCAGCATGGTCAGACCAGGCGGCTGCAATTCGTAACTCACATCCGAATGCCAGATCTGATGCGAGCGGCCATTCACCGCCGTCTGGTCTTTGTAGATGGGGTGCACCCAGGGGAGATCGGGGATGATACCCGCCATCTGGTGGATGTGCAGCTCGCCGAAATACGCGGCGAAAGCGATCTGCTCGTGCACGTCCATGTCCTGGTCGCGGAAGAAGACAACGCCCCGCTCGGCGACTAGTAGCGCCAGGTCGTCTTTTTGGGCAGGAGTGAGGGCTGCGAGTTGCAGGCCTGCGACCTCGGTGCCGATGTCTGGAGTGAGGTGGATGATTTCCGTTGCGGCGGAGAGGAGGCGCGATTTGGAGGGATCGGCATGGTGTCCGCGGTCGGTGAAGGTGTGCGGGGTGAGATTGGGGAGCTTGAAGGGGGTGTAGTTCGGGTACTCTAGGCCTGCGGCGCGGACGGACTCCAGGGGGGAGACACCCCGGGGCGTGTGGTAGTCCAGGTGGGGGAGGTTGGCCGGTTTGGGGGGTAGCTGTACTTCGTTGGCAGTCATTTTGGTGATACTGTTGTCTGGCATGCTAAGAAGGATTCATCTACTTTATAGCAGCAGGTAACTCCGGCGGGATGCTGCTTGTCGGTGGTCTGCTCGCGTCATCCAAGCCAATTTGATGTTTTTTCCGGATTGCTACAGACTAAATTCGCTATCAACTTGAAACCACTAACTGTCGAACAAAAAATCCAACCGCTTATTCCCCTCATCCGTAGTCGTCTCGAGATACTCTGCCTTCTGAATATCACTCATCGCCTCCCAGAGTCGCTTCTTCCACCGATTCCTGGCAACATAGTAGCCTTTGGCCAAGACGTACGCCACGATCGTCGCAACATTGATTGCAATCAACTGTGAATTACCCCGCCGGTAGTACGGCTTATCGTCCTCGCGGTAGATATTTGACGAGGCGATCCCAGACAGCTGGATGGTGATGTTGTACAGCGCGGCGCTGACTGTGCGCGTGCGAACAGCGTTGCTCAGCCGCGAGCACCAGCCAACGTGTGCTGCATGCGGGGAGGGCCAGCCCAGGAGCACAAAGGTGACCGCGTAGAGGCCCCAGTGGGAGAGGGTCCTGGCGGAAGTGTACAGGACAATCAGAAGCGGGAGCGACCAGAGTTGCGTGAGGATGCCAATGGCTGCGATCTGCTGGAAGCGCTCGGTGAGCTCGGTGACGACCAGCAAATTGAGCGCCGCGAAGACGGTGACGGGAATTCCCAGCAGGGTCGTCTGGAAGGTCGAGAAACCGATGGCCCGCAGTGAGAGACTTAGGTAGGATTTCGGCGGGGAGGTGGGGATCTCGAACAGGATGCCGATAATGTAGATGGGCCAGAGGTCGTAGTCCTTGAGACTGCGCCAGAGCATCCCCATGCTCAGCGCCTGTCGGTTATGCATATCACCTTTGGAGGGGTCGTCGCGCAGGACCCGGTTGACGATGATCTTCTCCTCGCGTTCGGTGAAGTACCCTTTGGGGTTCCACCAGGTGGCTGTCTGGGTTGGGCCGGGGATAAGGAACAGGAAGCTGGAAACACCAATGACCAGACTGATCAGTGCCTCGATGAGGAAGAGCCACCGCCAGCCGGCTCGTCCCGCCACGCCGCGCATGTGCAGCACCCCGTACGCGATAAAGGAGGCGATCACACCGGAAATGGAATCGACAAACCAGAAAAAAGCGAGGCGCAGCGGCATCTCTGTCTTCTTGTAAAAGTAGGAGAGGTACAGGATCGCGTCGGGGATGAAGCCGCCCATGAAGAACCCGAGGAAGAACCGGCAAGCGAAAAACCCAGCCCTGTTGTGAATGAAGAACTGTCCCCCGGAGGCCAGACTCCAGAGGATGATCTGCACGGGGATCCAGCGATCAGGGCCAAGTCGCTTGCCGACCATCTGAGAGGGGATCTCCGAAATCAGAAAACCGATCCGGTACATATTCTGCGCGTTATTGAAGTCGTTGGTGTTGATGTGCAGGTCCGGCAGAAGATTATCGGCAGACGCATTGCCTAGATTTCCCCGGTCAAGGTTAAGGCCGAAGAACATCACCAGGATCCAGAGGAAGATATTGAGGTCCGTCTTGCGTCTAACGGCTATCTCTTCGCGATAGGTCCACCGGAAGTCAGGATCGAATCGGTGCAGGTTCTCATATTGTGGATGGGGGAGGTAGTATTTGGCCAGCACAGGGTCGTCGAAGACGCTCTTTGTTGTTGCTGTAGCATCCAGGTCGACTTTTTTCGTCCGCTTAAAGAAAGACAAGAAGGACCTGCTGTGCGACTGCTCTTGTGGCTCGACAAGGTGGATGGTGGTGCCATCCTTGGTCCCTTGTTTATCACTATCTGAGATTGGGCCAGCCATTTTGCATAGGCCAACATTTACAGCCGAACTTGCCTCTTATATCTACGTCAAGCTGATGCGTGCTATATGAAATTGATAGCTCTATGGAATCAACGCAATGTCAAGGTTGAAGGGCGCCCGGAATAACGGATGATGTTGTCATGTAAGTGTAAATGGCATCACCGGGGTAGTTTGTTATCATAAAGTCAATCTAATCAGCGGTCTTTTTCTGAGTCTAACACCCTCTCATTGATGGAAAAACAAATTCTTCATGGGATCATGTCAATGATAAGCTGCTCGCCATACCAGGCCCTGATGATGAGCTCCGGTGGAGACTGGCGGCCACTTTCAGGCAAGAACAGACACACAATTAAATTATAGAATCCTGAAGCTATCTGATAGTCTCTATAGTCCTGAGCCGAGGTCATGTTTCTTTAGCTAGCCTGCCATCCTCTGCTGCTGCCTGATTATGGCTGAGTGTTTCACTGTCCTAAATCTTACCTAATGATGTTTTCGTTTCATATAGCGTGTCTGGCTCCAAAGTATCAGAACTTCTCCCCGGCTGACAAATTCTCGAGCAGGAGTATTTCCATCGATCCAGGATTGAACGAATCATGGAGGCTCAGAAATTTATACCACGTGTGGTGAGAAAGCGTTGAGATGCATTGGAGAATACAATAACTACTGGCTGGCATTTCTCCTTGCGCCTGATTAGTGGATTTGGGAAAGTGGACAGCGGTGGTGCTGATATTGACCAACTGAACAATAGGATCCCACGCAAGAACAATAGGAACTCTGCCGTGCGAGTCAGTATCCTTGCGAATGTTGGCATCTAGAAGTAACAGTACCGGGATATCTGTCGGAATAGGCGCAATGTGATCAAACTTAATTAGGTAAATAGCATGCTGCGCATGTCTGAGGCAAGCTGACTGGCTGTAGGTGTGAGACTTTACCATTCCTCTCAAACATGTGGACTATTAGTCTCCAGTGACCATGGTGATAAAATAGTGGCTGGCCGCTGGTGATAATTAATATCATTTCTTACCAGGGATGTGATTTTATGCCCTTTAATATAATCAAGAAGCTTGCAGAGGAAGGAGTGCTAAGATCTGTTAAGACTAGAAGGATGGCTTTCTAACAAGGCCTAAAAACACTTAGTTATATCCATGACTATTAATAAGGATAAGTGATTTATCCTATCCCTATAATAGGATTGACCCTACTTACTAGATAGTATATAAAATTAATAACTTAGATAATATATTGTTATTCCTACACCATAATAAATGTAGCTAGGTGAAGCTTAGATTACTAAGAGTGAGGACCTAAGCTATCATGAAGAATATAATCTAAATATATATTAATATATATGCTAACTAAAGAAGTTCCATTCAGTTAGGCTACTAAAACCTGCTGAGATGGAGTAATTACTAACTAGGGGGTAGTACTGCAGCTTATAATAAGAAGGATTAGTATTAATAGAATTCCTTATGCTATTATAGCTCATCCCCTTAGGATACTATAGATTATCCTTAGATATATAGAAGAATCCATTGAATTTCTGACCAGGGGGATACCCAGGCTCTAATATTCTAATATATTATTATCTCGTAGCTCCAACCCTAGGGGACATTCAACTTTCAAGCTACTTAGTTAATATATATATCCTAGAGTAGAATTCTGTACCAGGCAGATAATAAGGCACCTTCTTAATAATATATTTATTGCTGATGAGGTTGGACCTAGGTGGATATTTAGGCTTATTCTTAGAGATATAGTAATGATCTAGGAAATAGATCCTAGTGGATATTTAGGATTATTATTTGTGACATATTCACTGCCATGCGGGATGAGGCCTTTAATATATTAAGGTGGTATGATTAAGATGCGTTAGTTTGCATCTTGTAATGTGCCTGGCAGGCAGGATGGGGGGTCTTAATAGATGTAGTCAGCGTCAACATATCAAGTCCCAGGGGATATTCTGGGTCCTCAGTGGAAACATAGTTCTTATCCTCAACCTGGAATCCTAGGGGACATTCCAGCTGAATGTCTGTAAGGCACTCGTCGCTCACTGGTGGGAATCCGTCTGGGCATCCCACTCAGATATCATATGATCGTACAAGTCTACCCACAGCCATCATAACTGTGCTGGTGCTTCCCAAAGCTTATCTTTCTATTACTTCTTCCCTGCAACTAATAGAACAACAATTATAGACTACTCTGGGCAATAAGTACAGTCTAGTATAATTTCAGCACTTATCCCACAGCTTAGGGAAAGAGTGAAATTAAATCTACTTGGATTTGTTTATGTGATGGCTAGTACTGTAGAATACCAGTTAGAGAGACACTGTAACTCTTAGATAATGACTTTGATGTTTGTGAGCTGTAGTTCTAGAAACAGCACGGTATATATACATAAATTTACTCTGTTTAAGTACTACAGTATATAATTCAGCTGCAGACTAGGTCTAAACTTCCTTTCTATTGGCAGCATCTCAATTCAATAGCAAAATAAGCAAAAAGTCAGCTGAGTTTTGATCACAGTAGCCGAATCTTTATATAGAAGAATACTGTGCTCTGTAATATAGTCGTGATCAAACAATTTGTGGAAGTGGTTACAACAACCCGCCGTAGATTATTTACTCTGTATCTGGTGATGACTTCAAACGATTACTGACAGCGGGCTAGGATTGAGGATGATGTGTTGATGACGGGGACTGGATGTGAGAATCTGACGGTGGCTCTTAAGAAGGCAGGAGATTCAGGATTTGATGAAGGTGTAACTGTCGACAGTTTAGTTGAATTGAATCTACTCCATATACCTTGCCTGTCCTGACCTAGTGAAATAACTTTGAACGAAGAGCATTGTCTACTTGATACCAACCATACCATAAGTCCTTAATGCGATGTTACGAATTCACCCTTGGCAGTCTGCTCCTCACAGTCGTCTTCGATCTCCGGTGTCTGCGCCTCCACCACACGCCAGCGCCCATTGTAGAATCCCTGAGTCTCCCGTGCTGAAGTACCATCCTGAACAAACGCGTGGAACTTCCTATCAGGGAGGACACGGTGCAGGAGCACATAGGCTACAGCACTCGCCATGAAGCCATACAGATAGTTCAGGTAGTACAGTTTGGTTGCGCCATCGGAGATGACAACAGACGTGTCAACGGCGGCCACGAAGCCGGGAAGACAAGGCACGAGGCCGACAATCCACTACAGCAGTTAGCCAGATGACGATGGTTTTGAAGAGCAAGACACTGCATACCGCTACCGGGGCGCGCCAGTTGACACCTGCTGAGTACCAGTAGATGCCTCTTCCGTCACCAACAAAGAGATCGTCGACGTTTATTTTCATGCGGGCGACGACCAGGTAATGCGCCGCCATCATACCCGTCATGGGAGCCAGGAAGACACCATAACCCGAGAGGACGGTCAGGAAAATGGTGGCGGTGTTGACCAGTCGCCAGGGATTGACGACTGGGCTGAAGAGGGCGACGATGTACGCGCCACGCCGGATGTTGATAAATCGCGGGAACACGGAAGCGAGATCCATGCCGCCGGACAGGGCATTACCGGGGAGGTTGCTGCCGATCTGGGAGACGGCAAGGGCGAGACCTGCGAAGAAGACGGCGGCGCGGGTGCCTGGGCTCTCGCCTTTCTCAAGCAGGCGCACAAAGAGCGTGGGCGGGTTCCAGACGGCCTCGCCATCCATGCGCTTCTGCGTGGCGGCTGTGACGAGGATACCGATGATGGAGGCGGCGATGCTGTAGAGAGGAAAAGCCAGCGCCTGGCCCCAAATGGCATCTCCTGGCCGCCGCGCCAGACGAGCGTAATCGTTCTGGTTGAGAATACCCGCCGCGATGGACCCGATGGTCGACATGACGCCGTACGTCATCAGCCAGGCGGTGCTGTACGTGCCGCCGGTGGCTGGCAGAGAGCTATCGCCGTTGAGGGTGCCGCCAAACCCATCTGGTCCCATGGTCGCCAGAGCCCAGATGAAGAGCACGAGGAAGAAGGCCAGAGTGACGACACTGGCAATGTAAAAGAACTTTTCGATGCGGTGGGGTTGGATCCACAGCACGGGCAGACTAGCGACGCAGAAGATCAAGTAGCACAGGAACTCGGCGCTGGTGGTACCTGTTCCTTCTGGAATGTGGTTGGGAATGTGGTGTGCATACTTGGGATCCCATGAAAGGAGGATGAGGTAGATACATTGGCCGCCAACCCATGATTGGAAGCCGTACCTGAGTCGTTAGCGATGTCGATATGACTGTAAAACAAGAGCTATATCTCACCAAACTAGTAAACCATTAGTAGGGGAATAGTATTCAAGATACTTTACACAAGAGATCACGTACCGAACGCAAGGAAAATGCGATTCCAGACAACGAACTGAAAGCCCCAAGTTCCCCAAACAGCTCGACTGAACACGGGAAAGCCAACTATTTATTGTTATCTCTGTCCGTAGCTCATCGATTGTTTAAGGGGAAGACGTACTGTGGTAGTATGCTCCGGCCAGAGAGCTAACTACAACGGCCAACGTCGCAAGAATGTTGCCAACCACGATAGCTTTATGGAATCAGACCGAGATGCAGTCAGAGGAACAGAAGTCGTTCAGGCTCACCGATGATGGCCTGCCACCAGGTCAATCCGAGCGGGATAAGGGCGCTGCCGGTCAGGTACGTGGCAATATTGCAGTTTATCAAGAGCCCTACACCAGTTAGGGCGCACATGTAACGTAACATGACAGATAAAGCTCGTACAGAAGTTGTGATAAGTCAGGAATGTCCAAGTCCGCCTCTCTGCTTCGACCGGACGAACATCATCGTTCTGTATGTTGAGTGAGAAGATAAATTAGCCGCGGTAATCCACGAGAGGATGCGTCTCTTCTCAAGGTATTTCTCACAATCAATCGCGATGAATGAGGCAGCTTAATCCGCTCGAACAAGGTTAAGAGTGCCATGTTGTCTGGACATTCGATTTCGACGACTCGACGCGATAGCAGCCGGCACAGGGGGTACTTTATGGTCGCCCTGGGTATCTCCGGTATCAAAGACAGTCATACTAGTCTTATCTGTTATTTTGCTTAACTCGACCGTCCTTGGTTGTCCTGAGCGGGCAAAATCGAAGTGGGCTTGGCACGGAACCTTTAACTGCGTCGCATGACTAACCAGTGCGGCGAATTAATCGGTCAACTATCGGCTAATTGGCGTTCTCCCTGTCAGCATGGGTGGCGCCGGTCGACCTCAAATCCAAAAGGGGAGCGCGCTTGACATCTTCCTCTGAACCCTAACAGCAGTCTCCAGAACATCCATGTCTCTTTATCGCATTGGCGTCGACGTGGGCGGCACAAATACGGATGCCGCCATACTCGACGTCTGTGCCTTCGATACGCCCAGCCGTGGTGTACTGGCGTCTCACAAGGCCTTGACAACCAAGGATATCACCAGCGGTATCGAGTCGGCCATGCGTGCCGTTCTTCAAGACTCTCAGGTTGACCAGAGCCGGGTGCTCAGCGTCACTATCGGCACGACACACTTCATCAACGCGCTTGTAGAGGCAGATGCACGTCGGCTAGACCGGGTCTCAGTAGTGCGACTGTGCGGTCCATTTACCCGTCGGATCCCCCCGTTTTCCGATTTTCCCGTCGGTCTGCGTAGCATTCTCGATGGCGGTGCCTACTATCTTAACGGTGGCCTGGAGATCGACGGCCAGGAGATTACGCCCTTGGATCCAGAGCAGATCAGACAGACCGCGAGAGACATAGTTGCTTCCGGCGTCAAGTCAATAGCATTAGTCGGCGTTTTCTCGCCGCTGGATCATGAGGGGTTGCATGAGGAACAGTGCAAGACTATCATCAGTGAAGAAGCGCCCGAGTTAGAAATCGTCTGCTCGCACGACATCGGGCCCACGGGGCTCTTGGAGCGTGAAAATGCCACAATCCTCAACGCCGCGATTTTGCGGACCGGTCATCGCGTCAAGAAGGGCTTCCAGCGTGCCATGGCGCGTACTGGTCTTTCATGCCCGCTCTATCTGTCGCAGAACGACGGCACGCTGACTGACGCGGATACGGCGGCAGCGTACCCCATCAAGACCTTTGCGAGCGGCCCAACCAACAGTATGACTGGTGCCGCGTTCCTGGCTGGTATCGATCACAAGAAGCCGATCGGACCCGACTCCAAACCTAGTTCGGAGGCCGCAGAGGCGGAACCACAGGTCATTGTTGTCGATATCGGTGGCACGACGACGGATGTGTGCGCCCTCCTCCCCTCGGGATTCCCGCGGCAGGCTCCAGGCTTCGTTGAGGTTGGAGGTGTGCGGACGGCCTTTTCGATGCCCGAGGTCGTGTCGATCGGGTTGGGTGGCGGAAGCAAGGTCCATGTCGACCCTGCTACCGATAAGGTCACAGTCGGACCCAGCTCTGTCGGCCACGCCATTCAGCAGGAGGCTAAGATCTTCGGCGGTAGCACTCTCACTGCGAGCGATATTGTGGTCGCGACAGGAAAGGCCTCCCTTGGAGTCGCTTCGCTGGTCCAGGACGTTCCGTCCTCCATTATTGAGAAGGCCCGCCAACGGATAAAGGAGATGCTTGAGGGTATCATTGAGCAGATGAAGGTATCGGCCGCTCCTGTGCACGTTATCCTTGTCGGAGGAGGCGCGCTTCTCGTGACGGAAGATCTCGACGGTGTAGACAAATGCATCCAGCCCATCCACCAGGGAGCTGCGAATGCAGTCGGCGCTGCCATCGCTAAGGTTTCGGGCGAAATCGACATGATCGAGATCCTTGACGGCAAAGATGAGCGAGCTGTTTTAGAGGCCGCGCAGCAAAAGGCCATTGACGTGGCAGTGGCCAAGGGCGCGGTGAGGGAGTCTGTGCAAGTCGTTGAGGTCCACAAAATGCCCCTACAGTACGTGCACAATGGCGCAATCCGCATTCAAATCCGAGCAGTTGGTCCCCTCTCGATACCTGACGAGCCGGTCTCCCTTCCTTTAGCCCTTTCGGTATCCACGGAGGAGCCAGATGCAGACGAAGGACTGAAAGTCAGTGCTTTCGACGCTCTTGAGTCGACTACGCGGCCTTCCCTACGGGTCGATCTCGAAAACTATCGTCCCGAGGTCAAGGATGGAGTCTGGTACGTCTCGGAGGTTGACCTAGAGATGATCTCCACGGGTTGCGGCGTCCTAGGTACCGGAGGCGGTGGACCAACGCACCACGAGTTCCTCAAGAGTCTGCATGCGTTGCGAACTGGTGGAGAGAGGAAAATGCGCATTGTTTCTCCCAAGTCGCTTAATGATAGCGATATCATTTGCTTTGGCTCGTGGTATGGCAGTCCAAGTGTGATCAATGAGCGTATTGCAGGAGGCACAGAGATCACCTCTGGTATCGACGCTGTCAACAAATTCCTCGGTATCAAGGCTTTCCATGGTCTTCTGCTCGATGAAGTGTAAGTTATAGAAGAACCCTTTTCGACTGTGTGTTGACAGGTTTAGTGGCGGCGGTAATGGTCTGAGTGTATTCCCCACTGGCGTACACTATGATGTCCCTGTCGTTGACGGTGATGCTATGGGTAGAGCGTATCCCACAATGTATCATGGTTTGTGACTGCTTTCATTGTGGGAAATGAAGTCCTTTCAGCTGATATCTTGCAGCTACGACTAGTGTTTATGGCCACTCACTGGTCCCATGTGTCCTGTCTGATGCCCGTGGAAACACAATACTTGTCGCAGTAAGTGGAGATACTAGAGGCCGTTTGAACTGGCAGCTGACCTTGGGATTAAAAGGACGCCGACTCCCCAGTAAGACTGGAGAAGCTTCTCCGCACCGCAGCCATTCAGCTCGGCCTTGCCTGTGCTGTATGCGCTAACCCCCTACCTGCCTCGGCCATCAAGTCCCATGCCGTGCCCAATACATTATCCCTTGCCTGGTATCTTGGTCGCGCAGTACACTTAGCACGCCGCTCAAAGGTCAACTATGTAGATGCGATTGTAAGTTCTCTGAGCACCCGCTACCTGATTTGTGCTTACGAGGCTCCAGTTCAATGTCTGCGCAGGCAAACTACTCTTCACCGGCAAGCTCGTGGATGTCCGCCGGTTCATCGGCGGTGGATACACCATGGGTAATGTTATCATCGCCCCTCTCAGGGAAGAGGAGCGTGAGGCTTCCGCCAGCTCGAGCGGGCGGAGTGTCTCCGACGGCCGTCATATGATTATCCCCTTCCAGAACGAGTATCTGTATGCTGCCCTGATTGATGCCGATGGCTCCGAGGAGTCACAGGAGGTCATTTGCACTGTCCCTGATCTGATTTCGATCTTGGGTCAGGATGGTGAGGCGATCGGCTCGCAAGACCTGAGGTATGGATTGAGAGTCAACGTGATTTCATTGCCGTCGCATCCTCTGTGGAAGACAGAGAAGGGGTTGGCAGTTGGTGGACCGGCAGGCTTTGGTCTAAAGATGCCTAACGTGAATGTAGATGATGATTTCACTGAAGCGCCAAGTGTGATTGATGAATTTGATGTTTAAAGCAAAGGGATGTGGGGGATGAGTGGAAATAACTAACCTCTACCAATGGAATCCCACTAGCTTTCTAACTTATCCTCTCATATAACACAATTCAGCATAATCTTTCCCATAAACCCGAGAACTACCGAGAGTTCTCTCTTCTCGCTGCCTCCCTGGATCGGCTGATGACCGTGGTGGTTATTGTAGTGGAACTCACACCAAATCAGAAAGGATCAGATTTCCAAAGTTCCAGATATCCAACTCAGGACTTGAGAACTCGCTCAGATTCTGGCCAAATACAACTCTAGATAAAGGAAACTCTATGTATGTAAAGCAAGCAACTATCCGTGCGCACTTTG
Organism: Aspergillus lentulus; assembly: GCF_010724455.1. The sequence goes on along the minus strand of NW_022983972.1, from coordinate 46,321 downwards.
CTAGCTAGAACTATAACCATGGAGTAACAAGAGATGTTATCCTGCTTACAATAAATAAGGAATAGAGAGGAGCAATCATCTGTTAAATAGTCCATGGCATGGCTCCACTCAGAGACTTTGTTCTAAATTGGCAGACAAGCGCCGACCAGAGGGTCTGAACTAAAAGTACTGTTCAGAGCCCCCATGAGCTGTTTAAGAATAATGGATGTGTTAGTAGTAAGATTATATATGAAGCTCCCTTTTCAGTACAGTAGGGGATATTGGGGAAGGTCAATTGCATCCAAGCCAAGACGCTTAGAAGTGGTCTAGCTGGAATCAAGAGCTGTATCTACCATAAATCAGAAAAAAGGTGTGGATTATTTTGAACATCAGAGCTGAATTGGATTGAAATTGTACTATGATAAAGTGAAACTACCATCAACCCTGTTTGACATTCTCAACGTATCCCACAGGGGGTGGGAACTGTACTTAACAGGCTACTAGCCCTTAATATACCTATCTTTTCTTTCTATCTTTTCCTATACCTTTATTCTATCATACTATTAGACCCCTAACTATACTACTATACTAATATCTACTCTATCTTATCTATCATAAGTTAACAAGTTTAGTGAGGGTTGGGTTTGATTTTTGCATTTTGAACCGTTTGATTATGCCACTCTAGTTAGGGAGATCTAACCCAAAACCAGCCTAAGGCAGGTTTGGGTTGGGTTAGATTCAGGTTTCTGAATTCTGAGTTGGGTTTAACCAGTCTAAGAGGGTGAGAAATTAATAGGATTATGAGAACTTGGTTTTGCCCTTAAAGGGTAAGAACTTGATTAGAATGTGGCTCGCTGCCCCTGGGCCACCTGACTTCGGGAAAAAAGCATGGCCCTAAGTTCTAACCTCCTTCCCGCCGGCCCCCTGCTTCTGTTTGATTGCACTCTTTGACACCCGGAGTAAAGGCCACAAGTACATTGAAACCACATATGTATGACCGTGAGACTAAAAACATTGACTGCGGACCAGTTCTAGCCTGGTCAAGTCATATCTAGTGCACATATACTTGGTAGTTTACTGTAATGCTTTTATAGCAGAACTAAATTCGAGGCTGACCACAGTATCCCTGAAAGGTACAAAACCTCACATTTAACCATACAGATGTATCATCACTAACAGCTCCCGGGGTTTGAAGCATGAGGATCGGCCTATATCACCATTGTCAGGTTTCGTCTCTATTGAAGAGTCATGGGAATTGCTACTGAGCCCGCCGGGGGGTGGGGGTAAATATCGCTCAAACAACTCAAATTAAGATCAACATATTGCTTCGCAAAACACAGCAGAAGAGCGAAGCTGAAAATCCCAGCAAACCCGCAGAGAAATAGTCTCTATAACTGGAGAGAAACTGATGGGAGATCTGTCACAATGTCTCGAAGACGGCAACCGCAGAGGCTGCGGTTGACGAAGCACTGGCGGGGTTCTGGCCAGTTACTAAACGGCCATCAATGATGTGAAAGTCATCCCAAATCCCAACCGCGCGCACATCTAAGTACGAGTAAGCTGCCAACGTTCGAGAAACCCAGATCATCTCAAGTCAAAATGGGACTCACAAGTAGCACCAAGCCTCTTGGCGGCCTCCTCAACCATCTCGCAATTCCAAGCGCGAAGTTCAGCCAAAATTCCCATATTGTCCTCAGCCTCGGTAGTAAAACCGGTAATTTTTCTGCCTTTGATAATGGGCTCGCCAGTTGCCCTGTCCAAGACATTGGCAAAGATGGCAGGGCCGTGGCACACTGAGGCAACAACACCACCGTTTGCCCAGACTTCCTCGGCGATTTTCTGCAATGAGGACGCAGTAGGGTAGTCGATCAGAGCAGCATGACCAGCAGAAGCGTAGAAAAGACCATACTGAGACTTATCCAAGTCAGCCGCTTTATGTAGACTGTCCAGCTTTCGACGAAAGGCACTATTGGCATCATTCCAAGCCTTGAGATCATCACCCTTGAGGAAATCTGGCTGCAGTGAAAGCCAGTCAGGAGTGTATTTTCCAGTCTCCGAGGCAAAATCAACTTCAAAACCCGCGGCAGTGAGCACATTGAACGGGTGAAGTGCTTCGGTGATGAAGAGCCCAGTGGTCTCTTTTCCTTGGAAGAGGGTGGCCTGGGCCGAAGTAACGCTGATAAGGGCCTTGCGAGCGGGAGACATGTTGAAATGGAGAAAGGCGGCCTAGTAGAAGGTCCCTGGAATCGAGAGAAAAAGCGATGTGATGTGATGTGTATCTGCAGAAGTGCACATGGCATGGCAATTTATACGTCTCAGCTACAGAAGTTGTCAGCACACAACTGGGGCCACTCCGTAACTCCGCCACTCCGTGACTCTGCGACTCCGTAACTCCACGACTCCGTAACTCCACGACTTCATTGTTATGTAACGCTTTGGTTCTAGCGTCGCTGCAGGTGGGAGTAGGTAAGCCCCTTTTGAATGGAAAATACAAAGCCTTCGTCAGATCTTGTCTAGCGCATAAGAGTGATCTAACTGCATTTGCACTAGGTATTCCTCCTTTAGGACTTCCCTACCTCCAAACTTGGCTTGCAAATTGTGACAAGTGATTATTTGTGCAATTCCATACCTTCAACAAACATTGGACAACCCAACAGAGTTGGTTAACTTCCAGATAGTATTAAGTAGTAATCACCTTAGCTTATGTATGCATTGGTACACAAAGAATGAAGGAACAATTAGATGCGTCAGCCAGCAACTGCGGATGACAGCCAAGGCTTGAAAGTGGGGCGTTTTGAGCGGTACAAAGGAAAAGCACGCCATTTTTGACTATGAAGATTGATTGTTTTCTTGTCGCCCATTAGGCGTCAAAGAACAAATGAAATGCAGTTACAGTAAAGTTAGGCCAGGAGCCCTGACTTGAACCAACAGGTGAAGTAGCCAGCTGCAAGAAATAAAAATTAACGCAGCAGTTGTTTCCGTCTTGACTCCAGAGAGCGCTGACGAAAGAATTTTGCACCTAGATTAGCCGTGCCGTTGACAGCAATTATGTTTGAACTATACTAGTCTACTCGTATGATAACATGTCAAGACTGGGCCATAGTGAGTCAACGCTATTCCAGAAGTCAAGATCGACAGCCATATCAAGCAGGTTGAATAACGGTGCACCAGAAAGGTTCTGAGATGAAAGTGCATGGCCAACAGACACCGATGATGAGGAAAAGTCTTCAGGGACAATTGCAGCATTGCAATTAGGCTGACTGGGTTTTGCAAAGGCCGCTATGTTGGCGTATAAATCACGGACGATCCGGGCTGTATTTGCTGCGACAAGGAATTTGACACCAAAGTTGTCGAAAACCAAGATAGCTAGTTCGATTGCATCGTTGGCATGTTTGGTTATTGCTGAATGTGGAAACAATGTCACGAATCCAACCATGGTCATGACCGCATTCCACTGGCAATAGAAGGCCTCATGCCAGCCGTCAAGAAGCGAAGACTCTGTTAGCGCCTGGTGTGTGATCATTGTCAGCATTATTGCATGAGAAGCACATCTCATGGCGAGTTCCTCTGCAATTGACTCAGCAGGTGGTTTCATGCTGAAGGCGAGAAACGGTCGAAAAAGATTCAGGCTGAGGTGATGATATGTCTGTTCGAGGAGCAAGCGCTGCCGCTGCAGCCAAGGTGGGGTGAAAGGCTCAAGTAATACAGAGGTGAACTCGGTGGACATGGAATGACCGTTATTTTGACGCTTCAATTTCAGAGGTTCTGGGATACTGGCAATCCATTCGTGAAGGCTCTGGGTATGTGCTTTCAAAACCGTCGCACTGAAGTTTTGGGCTTCATATGTAGCCCATAACGTCCCGCCTTCTCGAAGATGAATGTCCTGGTCATAAAAAGCGGTGTAGGCATTCCGTACCTTCATATAAAGCTGGACTGAGAGTAGATTGTAGCTCAGCCAGGTAGAGTTTTGTCCGAGAGGGGCAAGAATGGACCCAGAGCCAGCAGCGGCTTCTTGTGTATCTCCGGGGAGGTGTGGCATGGAGTAGGAGGTAGACAACATGAATGGACGGCCAAGCTTCATTCCAGCTTTACTGTCCATGAGGTAAACCGCCCACCACAGGCGCCTGCGCATCTCGCGATCCTTTTCGGGCATTGTCGGCGGTGGGTCTATATGAAGACCAAGCATATAAGCAGTGCGTACAGCAAGCCCCACGGTACTGTCCATCATGTTATGGAACGACCCGCCGCATATGTAGACTGCACAGAGCAGATGGCATTGTAGTGTTGACAAAGAGGGGCTGTCAAGCTCGCAAGCAAGCAATTTTTGCCCCCGCCAGTAGTGCCACCGACCAGCAACTAGCGCATCTTTGCCTTCAACGAGAACCCCTTGAGTCTCTGTAGGTATCGTACAGGTTGCATATTGCATGCACATAGCAATCATAATGTCGACTAGGGCTGAGGGCTTCCGGTCTTCGCTGCCGCCCACCAGAAGGGACTGATAATGCGTCTTGAATTGTGTCTCGTCCACGATTGCAAAAAGCGAGGTATGGTAGGTCTGCCAGAACAAGTTGATAAAATAGTCTTCTTGTATGAGACTGAGATAAACACCTGCGGAGGGAACATCCTGGGCCAGGGGCGCCCAAGAACGCCTTGTGTGTCCAAGTAAGCTCGCTTCTGGCATATTCAGTAGCTTGTGATCGCTGGCTGACACAGGGTGCAGTTCATGGATAGGGTGCTCTTTTTGCAATTTGAAATCAAGGAACGCGGCAAGACGATGGATGAACGAGTAAAGCGATGAGGGCCCGAACCACGTGTCGTTAGAGGATCGCGTCGGCCGAAAGTGGACACCATCGTAGTGCTTCTTCGGAATACTCTCGGAATCTTTGCCCATAGATACAGGGGCGTGGTTCAGTAATGGTGTCATCGAGCCTGCAGGAATTGGTATGTTGTGGCGGTCAGTTGCCCGCTGCTTCAGCTCTGTTTCTAGTTGCTGAACTTTCTGCTTCAGGCGGGCAATCTCCTCGGAGGCTTCGGTGAGAGTAGAAATTTTTGGCGTACCCACAGCACTGCAGTGATATCCACGTGCTATGCACTTTGAACATGGTGCGCCACTGTCGCATTTTGTGCGGCGTAGTCGACAAGCATCACATGCTCTAGCTACCTGAACCCGTCTTCGGAGATGTTGCAATCTTCCTTGATGTTTGGGACCGGATGGGGAGTTCTCTGAACGATCAATCATAACGGTGGCTTCAATGATGGAAATCGAAGGAGAAGAACAGGCCCGCTACCGAGCGCCTGATATCAAAGGATGCGCGATCTCACGCTTTCCAATCGGACCCTGCCTATCACCTATCACACAACACATGTGGGGGCACCTTCATCTCCCCACCCCGCTTTTTGAGATGTTAGGATGGAACTCGGGCCGCGTAATCCCTAATTTGGTTGTTCCATGCAAACTGGACAAACACCTGGAAGCAGGACTGGCTTACCCACCCCACAATCCACACCCACCCCACCCAATCTACGCTTTGGGTTGGATAAGGGTTGGCCCTAATCCAACCCACATGGATATGGGTTGAACCTGCCTTATCCACATGGATATGGGTTAAACCAATGGCCCACGGGTATAGCCTCTTAGAAACTGATAGGCTTATCTAACTAGATCTTGGCCTAGATAGGGAGATATTTTTATATACATAGATAGGGAATAGTTATATCTATCTATATATAAGATAAATATCAGATCTACTAAGAAAGGCTAGAGTTATAGTAGTTTTAGATTTTAGAGCATACTAATTAGGATAGTGAGGATAAGATATATATCTCCGGAGTCCGCACCCCCTTTCAACCTAAGCTTAAGGGCACCCCTACTCCCTATATAAGTCTATTTTAGCTAATCTAATAGGTAATATATAGTATTTATATAACCTGCTATTATATTACATATAAAATATATAGATATCTTAGTAGTGAGACTAGAATATTAGAAAAAGAGGTGGAAATCTGAATACTAGAGGTCACCTGACTAGATAGTATAGATATTAATATTATCCACAGTTGAAACCCTGTGGATATAAGGGGTGGGTGAGATACTCAATGGTTTACCCATAATCTCTGTGGATTGGATTAGACATGCTGTGGATCAACCCATATCCACCCCACAGCCAGTCTAGACTGAGCTAGAACAGCGACCATATCTGGGCTTGAGACAATTAATCCCTTATCTAGGGCTTCTGGTTGATATCCCCTTCAACTTTCTGAAGTGCTTAGTGGAATGCGCTTCGCCAACAGTAAGAACTTACCACCACTGGGAAAGTGATAGGATGTCTAACCGCCGTTGCAGGAAATAAACCATTATCTGGATATACCTATGATGTTTGGTCGGGTTGATTCGCGAATGAACCTGCGCATGTTGATGCCATTTCTGGGCTATTCTACTTCTTCAAGAATCATCAGTATTGCAAATTCCTGCTTAAGTACCCGGAGCTCCACAAGCATCTTGCAAACTTCATTGCTCAATTCAAGGACAATCACTATTTTGCTACCTTCCACGGTCGAACCAACTCAAGGGATATTATAGAGCGTATTAACGGTCTGCCCTTGGTTCTCATATTTACAGAGATGGAGGACACCCAGTCTCCTACGGCCGATCTTTGGGACTACGATTAGGGCCTCTATTAGGTTTTAGGGGGTCACTTGACTCACTTCCATCCGTACTATATATTAAAGCTTACTATGTTAGGTATAGCTGAAGAGCATATGAGAAATTATCTTAGTACCTATACTCTGTTATATAGGTAGAGCTGTAGAGGGGTTTATTAGCCTAGTTAATAGGTCTACTCCATATATAAGTAGCCTATCAAGTGCACAACTTGCACTACTTATGGTTCCAATTCACAAGATGTAGTAGTGATTATCTTTTGGCCTGCCTTATAGTCTAACAAAAATCTACTTAGATCTAGTAGCATTCTCCTAGTAATCACAATCTCCATAGATGTAGCCAGTATTCCACTTCCCTCATCTTAGTACACAATGCATTACGACCCATTGGAAGTGAATGCTTTAGGTCACAATCTGCTAGCTATAAGTAAAGACTCTGAATTCTGCACTATTTATTATATTTATAGCTACTCAGCAGGCTTCATATTTACAACAGAAGGATGTGATTTCAGAGTGACATTCACTGTTGGTACCACTACATGCAGCTACAGTCATTTTAGTCGCATTCCATAGCTAATATTATGAGCTCCAGTAGAATATGTGGCAATCTCAAATTCTTTGGTTGTATACATTTGCAGCCTTACTCTGCGCTCAGATAGTGGGCTTCTGAACGTCAAGAGGCGACACCCCACGGCATTTGAACACTATTCCTCCACGATGTCCACTTTGTCCTTGTCTGTCCATTATTGGTAGGATGCACAGCGGTTAGAGTTCGAGAATCTTACAGAATGCAATGTAGTCTTTGATGTTCTTTGCTGCGTCGTACGGCTCCTTGTAGTACCAGGCAGCATTTTCAATGGTTTTACCTGCACAAGATTAGAGGGTTGCAAGGGAAACCTGAAATCCGGGATAATAGCCTACCATCTACAGCCACGTTCCAGTACGAAGCATAGCCCTTCCATGAGCAAAAAGTGGACAAATCCGAGTGCTGGAGGAGGCTCTGATCTTTGATCGCCAACGGTGGGAACTGTGCATCGTGAGCGTGGACCGAAGCAAAATCCTACAACAGTAAATAATAATCAAGGGCGATATACATAGATGTTTCCTTCGACTGTTTCCCAGGTCTCTGTCTCAGCTATAACATGGTCGCCGACCTTGGCGAGGGCCCGAGGCATGTTTCTAGTCTGATTGGAATAAGCTGCGTAATAAAATAATGCATGTACTTCTAGTGCATTAATCATAAAGAGGGAGAATCCGATGTATATAAATATATATATAGGCCGATATGTCTTCAACTCTTGCGCTCTACGGAGAGTTATTTCAGTTCAGTTAGATCCATGCATATCTGACCTAGCGGGGAAAGAGAGATTAGCAATCGGCATGACCGCGCACACCACTTGCGGGCTTGATGATACCAGCTGGTGTTAATGGTCTGTGTTTCTGTTCCCTAACCCCCCGATAAAGCCGCATGTTCCGATGCTATTCTGAATAGGGCAGGCTGCGGACTATTTCAGATGCCTCTGCTTCCTAAACCTCCGACGGAGGAGCGGCGAGCCCACGCTTTCCCGGATGAAAGTGGCGTCAGAACCAAGGCACCGACGTGTAAGGTCTTAGTTATGGAAGCAACTGGAGATGGAAAGGGGAATTAGGAGAAGCAAAATGTATGGATAAGATTTTCCCCTGAGATGTGTTACCGCACTCATAGCTCAGCTTGTAGAGACTTGACGCCATTTTCACAGAGCACTTCTTCCGTAGGACTGCCACCAGAAGGCACCTTTTTGATGACGTGCTAAAAGTACGACTCAGAGATGCTACTGTCAGTTTGGGTTTGGGTCGCGGGGTATTTAAGTGATGGTCGCCTATCGGAAAGGGGAATGGTGGTTACCACATACCATCAAGCCTCTTGCACATTGTCCCGCAGTATTTGCCGAAGACAACAAGCATCTTCAGATCAATTGCAAGAGAAGCCATGCTGCAGATTATCAGCACCCAGCAAGTAAGCGTGGCGAAGCGGGTCAATGGTCATAATGATGAGGGAGAGAGCTCTGGTTTCTACGACGACGTTTTTGATACGTCCGTGATTGATCCGGCCCTGACCCGGAAGATGGCTATTGTCAATGGAACCATTGACAAGATTGGAATGACCCCCTTTCAATGGAAGCTGTTTTTCCTCAATGGGTTTGGATACGCCGTGGACTCGGTGAGTAGTTGTGACAATATTCCAGATTCCAGAGACACCGAACCACGTTTGGTATTAACGCGACCTGCGTGGCCCAGCTCCTGATCGTCTGCCAGTCCATCGCGCAGCCTGCGATAGTAAAGGAATATGGAAATCCCAACAAACACGTCGCTGGAATCTCTCTTGGGTCCCAGATCGGATTGCTGGTTGGCGCAGCCTTTTGGGGGTTATCGGCCGACATTATTGGACGTCGATTTGCCTTCAACGCCTCTCTGTTTCTCGCTGCCATTTTCGTGGCGATCGCAGGAGGCATGCCAGGATACATCCCCTTTGCAGCATTGTGAGTGCAACTGTATTGTCGGCAACTTGTCTCCATCAGGCTCTGACCGGCTGTCCTTGCTAGAGTTGCCCTATACTCCACAGCTGTGGGGGGGAATTACATTCTCGACTCTACTAGCCTGCTTGAATTTCTCCCCAGTGGGCATTCCTGGCTAGTTACATTCATGTCCATCTGGTGGGCTGTGGGCTACACCATCGCAGGGCTCCTATCCTGGGCATTCATGAGCAATTACAGTTGCCCGGCGAACACAACACCCGCTACATGCTCCCAAAGTGAGAATATGGGCTGGCGATATCTGCACTTTACCTGTGGGGGGCTCGTTCTGATCTTGAGCATCCTCCGTCTTTTTATAGTTCGGATGGTGCAAACTCCCAAGTGGCTGATCGCCCAGAACCGTGATGAGGAGGTGGTCCGGCTCCTGGCTGCTCTCGCCGAGAAGTATAATCGGCCATTTGACCTCACGCTGGAGGATCTGCGTAAGGAGGGTCATGTCGTCCATACAGAAAAATCGGTCTGGTCCTCTCTTCGCATCTCACAGCATTTTCTGGGACTTTTCCGCACCCGTCAGCTAGCTTGGTCGTATACGGTAATCATCCTCAATTGGCTCGTCATTGGAATGGTCAGCCCTCTCTACCACGTGTTTCTGCCTTACTATCTTCAATCTCAGGGTCGGAAGGTTGGCGGCGACTCCACCTATATTACGTGGAGAAACTATGCTATCAATCAAGTTTCGGGGCTGGCGGGACCCATCTTTGCTGCCATTTTGGTGGAAAGCAAATTTCTGGGACGTAGGGGCACTATGGCGCTGGGCGCCCTACTGACTATGGTGCTGCAGTTTGGATACACACAGATCCGAACTCCTGCGCAGAACGTGGGCGTCTCCGCTGCAATCTCAGCGGCCTCGTACGTTTCCTCCCTGAACGCTTCCAAGGTACCTTGTGCTGACAGGCTCCGGGTGTAGAAACATGTACTACGGCACGATCTATGCCTACACGCCCGAAATCCTCCCTTCCGCTCATCGAGCCACAGGGTATGCCCTCTGCGTCGTCTTGAACCGAGTGGGAGGCATCATGGGCGTGCTCGTTGGCAGCTATGCTAACGTTGAAACGACCGCCCCACTCTTCGTCTGTGCTGCACTGTATGCGTTGCTGATTCTCTTGAGTCTCCTCCTTCCATTTGAGAGTCGCGGAAAGAGGATCCAATAGGGAACGAATCAAGCCCCAGGTCTGTTCTGAGGAAAGGACACGCTGCGCATCGCGCAAGATACGGGCCAAATGGGGAACGACGTGCCGCATAATGTAAAAAGGCATTGTTTTTTGGAGTTCGTATTGACTGATAACAGCTACCAAATTCAGCCAGCATAACCGGAGCTCGGAGGAATACGTCCTTATCGGAATTTCAATATATCCACGCGATAGGTCTAGACTCTCGAGATGGTAATCTCCCGGCAAGACTTCTCCGGTCACTAGGCGAAGCCAGGAGGCAGATCGCCATATCACTAGGGCGTCTGAAAATGAAAAGTGCCCGGTGGTCGGCGGGTTATCAAGCACTGATTGGGAGCTCCCAATTTTACCTTCGTCTTTCTTAGTCCTTTCTCAAAGTCAATATAAAGTTTCTGGTGGGGCTCCACGTCCCAATGATGTGGTATACATAAGCATCCTGTGAGATAAAGCTATGATGCTATAAGGTGGGAGATCACCACCTTCCCCAATTCCGTCGTTGCTTGGACTTCGCGTATGGCTGTGTGTCTTGCCTTTATCTCTCGTGGCAAGACGCATTAAGAGCCTCTCTTAACTCTCTAAGTATCACAGACGTGGGAGTCAGACGGCTGATCCAAAAACGCACGATAAGCCTCTCGTACCTCTTCACCTATTCGTTTGGTCAGTGAAAACAAGCGAACAACTATGCAACTGGCCAATACATGGTAAGACTGGTGCGCGACCCCTGTGTTCATGCGTCTGTAACAATGTGCAATACGAGGGCGTCGGGCCCCCGTATTGGACAATTTCAGATTCTGCAATTTATACTCGTATTGACTAGTTATGGTCCGGGAATGGCGTGACCGTGGCTGCCATTATTAGATTTCTTACTGTATCCCTGCGCAATTATCGCTGCCCGGGGTTGTCACAATGGCGCTTGGTGAAAGTCTTTGAGGAGACTTCACCTTCTTGTTATCTTAATTGAAGACGACAGCAATCTGCCCCTATAAAGGAGTGGCTGCAATGCTCCGTACATTATCACCTTGAATAAGTCTGGAACCTCGGCCCTCGTATCAAGGGCCCTTGCTCCCGCAATTAAGCATCGGGGATCGCCCTACGGGACAACAGCTTCCAAACTCTGTTGGAGGTTCTTCAGTCCCTTCAGCATCTTCGCACCAATGTGAACTGGGAGTGGCTTGCTTAGGCGATCACGACAGTTTCCGCACCGTATTGCAGAGTCAAGCTCAGGGTCTAAGAAGTGTGCATAAAAGCACGGGCAACTGGAGCTAGAAGAAGTTTCTGTTGAGGACGCTCCACATTCTCTTTCTCGAATAAATGCCTAGGATGGGTACACAAAAACGGGCTCTGCGGGCCTCGTGCGATAAGTGCCACCAAGCAAAAGTGAAATGCGTTCCCACCGCCGTAGGGTGTCAGCGCTGCCTGGACTTAAATAGTCCGTGTGTCCACAGTCCCCCGGGACGATCGGGTCGAGCCCCCGCAGCAAGCAGGGAGTCGGGGGTACGTGCTGCACGCATCCTCACCCCTCCGCAAAGCAACCCTTCACGCGCCCCCAGCGAACCCAACGCGTCCACAACGAGTGCCAATACCTGTGGCTCCGGCGATGACGATCGGCATTCCCGGGTTCCGTCGTCAGTGGCGGACTTTTCTAACGACTCTGTGCTGATCATCGATGATGATGCTCGCCAGATGGAGCCCATTGATGCGATGCTGTCGGACTGGTTTTCCATGCCAGGAGCCGCCTCCAGTCCACTGTACAGCAGTGATCAGACCGCTGCACTGTCCGAATTCACAGCACGTCTTCCATCAGCGTTTGCGATGACCAGTCCGAATCCCACGGCTATTTCTGATTTTGCCGCGGGCGAGCCTTTGACACATTCTGCAGTGACAGCGCACTCCCTGGTCCCCTCCCATCCCAAAGACCTCGTCAGTACCGAGGGACAAGGTTCGATGTGTGCTTGTTTCCAGACCATCGTTCGCGCACTTGAAAAGATCCAACAGGCCAACATGCAGCTGTTCAGTCTGGATGTTGCCCTGAGCCAGAATAAGGAAGCACTGATCCGTATCTGCAATGCCCTGGAATGCGTCTCCCCTCATGACAGTACCACTCGCCTTTTGATATTGGTTCTTCTTCGCAAGGCTCTCCTTCTATACCACCTACTTTATCAATCGAGGCTGCGCGATCGAAGAGACATGAACCGGAAAGGCGCCAGTCCCATTACCTCTCCGCCCCCCTGGTCGTCCTTTGACACGAACATTACTTCAGCGAACCAGCAGCATAACCCCCTCTTTCCCTCCGAACACAATGACGTTCCGACTGGCCCAGGAGCGACGACGGCCAAGCTTACCTTGGGCTCATATCAGTTGGATCATGCGGATGAGAGCTCTCTAGCGAAGCAGATTCTGCTCCTGGATGTAAATAAAGTCCCGCGGCTACTCGAGAGACTGGACCGGCGAGCCTGCGGACTCGACGAGGCGGATGGACTGGACTTGTACAACATGATGCGAAGTGCACTGATAGCCGAGTTCCGAGCTATTATGACACAGGTGGAAAGATAGGGTCGAAGATCAATACCGGCTGGCGTTTGCTTGTGATACAGGCTTTGAGCAATAGCTCGCAATTCGTACCATTCAGTAAAGCTCCCGTAGATATCCAAAGACACACGCATGCGCTACGAGTTCTTTGGTTTGCTTTTCCTCTTTTCATTTCTAAAGCTCGTTATTCTCTCCTGGGTTTGGTAAATTGGTTGACTCTTCTACTTGGGAATTAATACGATGAATAGTGGAGTATCTATTGATGATCTCGGTGATGAGGATGACCCTATACATCCCCCCTAGATGCCTTCTCATCGCCATGACAAAACCGACTGAATAATGTTAGGGTCTTCCTGCCATTTTAAAGCGGCCGTTTTATTCTAGACCTTTTCAAGTTTTGCACCTTTCTTAATCACCCTGGTAGCACTCATGAGACCACCACACACCAAAAGGGCGATTCCGGTAAACACAAGTGTACCAGTATAATCAAGACTCCCCTCAATTCCCGTTCTATCATGACTGCTCTGGCGGGACAGGATGGCACCCGCAATGGGAGATCCGATCAACACTCCCAATGAACCGATGGTCAACGCCATACCCACTCGAACGCCGATTTGGTTCAGACTTGGACTTAAGGCGACCAGAACCGCTGGCGGCAATGCCATTAAACCACCAGAGAAAAATGAATACATGATGGATGTAGCGATCAGATTGCCGAGGTGATGGACCGAAATCCAGCAGAGAACGACGATGCCAGAGATATATGCACAGGGAACAATGACATTCAGGTTGCCGAGCCTAGTTTTACGCTCCGGTTAGTTGCTACTCCCGCGATGTGCGAAACACTTATGGAACTTACTGGTCTGCCAGGGCATTAGGGAGGAGCCGGCCAACCATTCCTGCAGCGTTCATGATACTCAGAATGTAGAACGACAACTCCGAGTCCACGCCAATGTCGGCGGCGTAGCTTTCGGCGTAAAAGAATGGAATAAAAAAGGCCATAAAGCCCAAGGCTAATCCCACGACGAAAGTGGTATATGCAGGGTCCCGAAAAGCCGCAAATTCAACCACTGGGCCGGACTTTCGTGGAGGGAGTCGAGGTCTTAGGAGGGAGATTCCAAGTAGCAGAGTAGCTAACATAATGAAGGCCATAGTGCGCACAGCCCAGGGGAAGCCCACGGTGACAATCAGTCGACGAATGACTACTGGGAAGATAATTCCACCTAGCACACCACTTGTTAGCGACGCAGGCACCTGTGGGGTTGATGGAATATACAAGCTTACCCACGCTGCTACCGCTGGCTGCGATCCCTGTTGCCAGTCCTCGTCGAGTCGAAAAGTAGGTGCCAACCACAGAGATACCTGGAGTGAAAAGGCATCCAGATCCCAAGCCTAGACACAATCCCTGGGCTAGAAAAATCTGATAATACTTGGTTGCAAGCGAAGTCATCATCATCCCAAAGACGGAAAGGAAGATTCCCAGCCCTGCGACGGGATAGAAGTGACCTGCATCGAACGCCCGTCCACAGAAGACTCCCACAAAAAGCAGCAAAAATCCTTGAATCGAGCCAATCCAGGAGATCGATGACGGGCTGGAAGTCGGGAGAAGCGTGCTTGCATAGTACGTTTGGAAGATGCCGAAGGAATTTGCCATTCCCCTGGTGCAGTGCGCATTGGTTAGCTGGCATATTTTGAAAAAACAAACAAATGCACCAGGAACCTTACCAAGTGTTTAGAACAAACAGAAATCCTCCAAGCACCTGCAGCCAGGCTTCAAGTCCCCCGTTTGGAGGGGGAGGCGGCGCTTGAGGACCTGAGGGAACAGGCGCTGAACCAGGAGTCTCTTTCTCCATGTCTACATCGGAGGAAATGTTGCTACTGTGCACTGTTTTGTTGGCCTTGGGTAATGACAACTCCTGCTCTTCCGTTGTGGAGGAACTCATCTTTGTGACTGAGCGGACAACAAAATTACTCTGAATCTGTTCTCACAAGAGCCACTAGTATGTTCTTTGAGAGATGTCCAAAAGCCTGCTATATTTAAAGAACAGCTCCTCAACGTAGATCAAGATTTCGGCTGGTCTACGGCGCCTGCGCTCCAATGTCTCGGGTCCAGGGGACTTGAGGATCTGCATGCTAGAATCCACTCTCGACGGAAGATCAACTCCATATACGGTCTTCACTGGACAATTGTGCCTATTACCCATTATGACCAACTCTAACTCGCAATACACCCAACGGGATTATTCTTATCGAATGGCGAATATGATGCAAGTGTTGAATTGCGTGTTGCTCTGATTTCTTAACCCACCGAGACGCTGATGCAAGAGCAGGGTTTATACGAAGCCACAGAAACCGTCCAATTCCCCCAGCGGGTTAGCTCCTACGGCGGCCAGGTCATTATCGGCTCCAAAATATTAATGAGTCCAATCGGCGAGATTTAAGACATACATGGGCCAGGACCCTTGAGCCAGCGCTACTGCTCGGACATAACATCGCTGTCCGCAGGTTATTAGAGCGTCTGCGCAGATCAAGCGCAAGAAACAAGAAACACTTGTGTGAAGAGCCCAGATTATTGCTCTCTCATTTATCTGTTCACCTCTGTCACTCACTTGATCGGGGCCATGAAAGTGATTGTCGTTGGAGGTGGCATCGGCGGGTTGGCGGCCGCGATTGGCCTCCGCCGTGCTGGTCATGAAGTCAAGGTGAGAAGCAGACGGATGCGAACTGCCTCTGCAAAGAAACAAAAATCAATGACCATCGACGAGAGTCCTAGATTTTTGAACGCTCGTCCTTTCTCCGAGAGGTCGGTGCGGCTATTCACGTCTGTCCCAATGCCTCGCGGATCCTCCTCCAGTGGGGATTCGACGCCGAACTAGCTCGCATGGTGACGGTGCGCCGCTCGGTGGTAGCGTCAGGTAGCTCGCTCAAGCCACTAGTCGAAGTCGATTGCTCGAAGTTTATCCAGACTTACGTTGCACCCTGGTTCCTGGCGCACCGTGTTGATCTCCACTCGGAGCTACGACGATTGGCAACAATCGAGGGGGCCCCAGGATCGCCCGTGGACATCTGCTTGCGGTCCGAAGTGGTAGCCTACGATGCCGAAAGGGGATCTGTTGCCCTTGCTGACGGGTCGATTCACCATGCGGACCTGATTGTCGCCGCGGACGGCGTTCATACCAGCGCTATCCATGAGATAATTGGCCATGCAACACCGGCGGTCCCGACAGGATCAGCAGCATTCAGGTTCCTGATCCCAACAGGGCTGCTGAGTGAGGATCCCCAGACAGCGCCGCTTCTGGAGGATGGCCTGATGAGAATCTTTGTCGCGGATGATCACCGTCGTCTGGTTTGGTACCCATGTGCAAAGTGAGGCCAATCCCTCTGCTTCTCGTAGTGTCGTATCACGCACTCATCATGAGTTCTTTCTGTAGTAATACCGTTCAGAATTTTGTCGGCATCCATCCAGATCATCCGAAGGATGGTTCTGAGAAAGAAGGTCAGCTTTTACTCTTGCGAGTTTGAGGTTCGAGAGTACTCACGTTGCTGAGATAGACTGGGAGCGCGGAGCGGACATCGGTGATCTTCTCTCTGAGTATCACGACTTTCATCCCAGCATTATAGCCATTCTCAAGTCGGTTCACATGGACTTCAATTGTCGTTATCTGGCTAAGCTATAAAAAGGAAAGCAACAAGCATCAATCGCTGGCCACTGCTGTACCGAGATCCCATTCCAACCTGGACCCGAGGCCGCCTAGTGCTGATTGGCGATGCAGCACATCCTATGCTTCCCCGTATGATCTCCAGGTCCGTGTTCTAACTCTAGTTTCCGTCCTGACGCTCAGTCTCCAGATCAAGGCCAGGGAGGGGCGCAAGCTATTGAGGATGGCGGTGCTTTATGTGAAGTCTTCACGAATCTCTCCGACACTCCCAGTGATGAGGAGATCCGCTGCCGGCTCGCAATATTCGAGAAAATCCGACTCAACCGCGCATCAGCAATGCAGGTCTTCTCGAATGCAGGACAAGACGAATCCTGGAAGATTCGCGAACGTGCAAAGGAGTACATGCCGGAGGGAGTTGAGGTGCCCAGCTCGCCCCCGGAGTTCATGGCGCATAACTTCAGATATGATGTTCTGGAGGACTCCCGGCGCCAGCTGCAGTCGTTTTTCAAAAAAACACAAGCAGTCCAAGTTTGAAGTCAAGACGCGAGACAACTGCAAGTTGTGACGAGACAGTTCTATTTTTACGAACCTGATATCTAACTAGTTAGTTATTCAGAGTAGTAAACGAGTTAACAGCATCCTCAACTCAGTGACTATTATGAACCCGCTCTCTAATTTATCTAAAATTTTATTGAATACCTTTTATTGGACACCCCTACTTTGAAACATGGTATGCGAATATACCGCTTGGAGCATGCGACAAACGGCTTGAGCGAACATAATCCCCAAGACCAGGGTAACAACCATCTGTCGTGATAAATCACTTTAGTTTGATTTGAATGGGCTTGCGCACAAGCCACAGGCTCTCGCTCAAATGCATCGGCACTAAATAAAGCAAAGAAGAGAAATACACCAAACCAACTCGGTCCTTCTCCCTATTAATTGGATAATAAAGCGTATAAACTACCCTACAAGCACAGCCTCAACCACCGTACTAGCCGCTGCGTCCGGTCCGTTCCGCCAGACTTTTTTGATCTTCAGACGAGGGTCAGCTCGAGCCAGGAGACCTGCAAAGTCCTCTTCGGTGCGCTCCCGCGCATTGTGCAAGACCATCATTTGTATGTCGAGATACCTGTGGACAGTTAGCTTCTTGCCCGTCGGAATGAAAAACGTGACAAGCATACCGGACTAGCTTCTCATGTAACCCATGGAGTTGCTCTGGCGGCGGGATAACTGAGTCCGAGATGATCACACGCGAATCTGGCTTCATCCCGGGCACAAGATTCTGGAGGATCTTCACTGCATAATGATCGGGCCAGTCGTGGAGAATGTGCCGCAGATAAAAGACATCAACGCCGCTGCGTTTCTGAGGCTGGAACATGTCGTGGACCTCAAACTGCACCCGACCCTTCAAGGTAGACGGTAGAGATTCGGTCCCTGACAAAATTGCAGCCTCGAGATCCTGGACAACGAACGAGAGCTGCGGGTATCTCTCGGCCAAAGCCAGTGAAATGTGCCCATTACCGCCTCCGACCTGTCCCCAGTCAGTGTCTCCCAACGTAATCCCGTATTGGTAAACTCACATCAATGACCGTCGCGGCACCAAGGGAGTCCCAGGGGAATCCCTCAACAACCTGTTGTGCTGACCGGCCACCACTCTTGCTCAGACCGGCCATGCCACGATTAAAACGTTCGAAGCGTTCTGGATGCTTTGATAGGAAAGTGAACAACGGGTCGACCGTGTTAAACGCTATGTTAAACCCCGTTTCATTTGGCTCTTCTGACAAAGGGTATTTACGCAGAGCGTCAACTAGTCTTGAGGCGGCCGGAAAGGCTTCATGGGTGCAGTGGCCCAGGAACGCAGTCAACTCTGGGTTGATCACCATTCGTTGAGACACAACGGTATGAGCGACGTACCCCGGACGAGGTTCATAAAATATTCGGCGGAGAAAGAGAAGGCGCAGCACGCGCTCCAATTGACCCAGTGGGCAACCGCTGCTAATGGACAGCTCTTTGAAGGAGACGGAGGATTCGATGGGCACCTTGCGTGCGAGGTCGAATTCAATTACGACGGCCAAGGCGGTGATGTCGTGGTACTAGATACGTTCCATTTTATGTCAGCTACGATGTCTTGATCACCGTTAAAACAGACGTACGCCGTATGATAAGCTCTTTAGATAATTTTCTGGTCCAGACACGAGAATCTGGAGGTCCGTTGATGCTTGAATAAGGGAAGCTGCGGCATCAAGGGCCTCCTTTTGGTCCAGTTCGCTTTTACCGTCATTCGCTTTTGCCACTCCGTTACCATTGACAGGCCCATTGCTGGAGCTCTCAGCTACAAATGACGGAGCAGGAGCGGATACTGCCAGGTTATGGCGGGTGATCGTGAGCGCGGCGTTGGAGATGGTGGCCGCAAGGTCAAGCAAGACGGTGGGGTCTGACATGATGATTCGAAAGCGAGCAGAACGAATGCTTCATAGTCCCTTATCCCAAGCGGATGCCCGAAACCGAGGTATAATATATGAGTGCGGCATGTTGATCGTATCTCCGTCGGCGTTGGGCTGATCGTAAGGCGTCAAAACCTCCGAGAAGGTTTGATCCAACTCGGCGATGCCAAATAGCCAATAGTTTGCTTAGGCTCATACTAGATATGTAGTCCATGAATTTTGCATATAATTTACCTTGAATTATGAGATGTAGAGAAGCTTCATGCGAGAGTAAACAAAAAGGCATCAACAATTAGAGACGCCGTCAGCAGATCACCTAACGGCTCTGTCAAGCGAATTCGGAGCTGTCCGATTTGGAAAACAGAGATGGCTGTCCTTAACGAGCTGATTCTGCTTGGTCCTGGAAGTTTCCAGTGGGCTCTCCTCCTCGGAACTCTAGGCTTTGTCACTCTCTATTACACACTTGCCTTGAGCCCTAAACGCGCCAGATTGCCTGTCTATAGCACCCATTCGGGCTGGTTTGGAAGCTGGTATGACGCTCTGGACTATCTCCGAGACAGCCCTGGTGTTCTGAAAGCCGGGTACGAAGAGGTGAGAGATTCAATGCGCTGCTCCTCACACCTAGTCTGCCGAGCTGATCCAGAATCTAGTTCTCAAAACATGGCCGCTTCTACCAACTTCGGACTCCTGTCCGGTGGGTGATTGTCATCCCCCCAAAGTTCGTGGACGAGATACGAACAGCACCACCAACACATCTGAGCGCTAAGGAAGCAGCTAACGACGTGAGTTTAAGACTGGCCATTCAGAGAGTCAGATTGTTGCTAATAGTTCCATAATAGGTGCAACAGGCAGGATACACGGTTTCTCCCATCGTCGAAGCAAACAAGTTCCATTTCCGTATTATCAAGACCGACCTAACTCCAAGCCTAGAGCTTAAGATCAACGATCTACTGGATGAGATTAGTCTGGTATTCCAGCAGGAAATAGGAACTCCAGCCGGTAATCTTCCGACCGTCTCTTGCATTACACACCACTGATATGTTACTTTGCAGACTGGAAACCAGTTGTTATGGCTCGTACTGCTCATCGAATCGCGACACGTACGGCGAACAGACTTCTTGTGGGTGTACCACTGTGTCGCAATGAGGACTATCTTCAAATGTCCATCAGGTACACAATAGATGTGTTCGGCGGTGCAGATAAGCTGCGTGCCTGGCCAGACTTCCTCAAGTCGACGGTAACATACTTCGTCACCAATGTCAGGGAACGGCAGAAGGTAGCTCGCAAGCATCTCATACCGTATATCAAGGCTCGGCTGGAGGAGGTCGAGAAGCTACAACAAACATCCCCCAAAAGCAAACCGGTAGATTCGCTTCAGTGGGTCATTGATGCCGCGCCAAGTTACCAAGAACGTGACCCGGAGCGGCTGATGTATCGCTTGCTTCATCTGAACGTTGCGGCGGTACATACGACCAGCGTCACCTTTCTGAACTGCGTTTATGATCTCGCATTGCATACGGACATCCATTCGGAGCTGCGAGCAGAGATTGAAAGCGCCGTGCAAACGGATGGATGGACCGCTCGATCATTGAGCGCGATGCGCAAATTGGACAGCTTTATGCTAGAAAGTCAAAGATTGGCTCCTATCGCAAGTTGTACGTGTCCATCACACTGTGCCTAAAAGGGTAATTACTGAAGTCATAGCCTGCAGCCCAAATGACCCGAGCCGTCATCAAGGACTTCACATTCTCAGACGGCACCACTGTACCGAAAGGCTCATACGTCCTAGTCCCGATGCATGCCATGTATCTTGATGATACAATATATCCTGAAGCCTCGAAATTTGACGCTTTCCGATGGTCTCGTCTTCGAGAGCAGCCGGGGAACGAGAATCGATACCAGTTCGTGACCACGTCCCCGACACATATCAACTTCGGGCATGGGAAGGATGCCTGTCCCGGGCGTTTTTTTGCGGCCCAAGAAATCAAACTGCTCCTTGCTCACACTCTCTTGCACTATGAGGTCCGATTGGAAGATCCTACAGGGCTTCCCAAACCGACCTGGTATGACCGATCCCGTCAACCCAACCAGACGGCACGGGTGCTGTTTCGCGCGCGTTAGCAGGTGTATTTCACTCTACTGCTCTCAAGCCGTCAGTATAAACGAATATTTATATGAAGGTATCCGGTCAATGAATATATTCTTTAAGAGCAGCGATGATGTGGCAAGGGAAGTCTCTAATGTAATTCATAAACACTCGCGCAGATACTCAAATTAGTACTGGTATGGTTGCGAGTATAATATGAGTCATCCACCGAGCTTCAGACCACCAGATGGGGGTTAGAGTCGCGTCTCCTGCGAAGCTAACAATACTCTCTCAGTGCTGTTTACATTAACCCCATTATTCAGCTAGAGACTAACACCCAATCCTAAAGTAACACAAGGGCTGTAGCTTTACAACAGCAACAGCAGCTGAATCGTAGGAGCGGCTATAATAAGTACCCCCTATGAAGCTGGGAAGCACAGGGTCCAAGCCCTCAGAGCATAGCAGTTTTCTAGTGTCAAATGAGTCACGGAAGCGGCAGATCCAAGGCGGGTGTGCCATTCTGTTGGGTATTATCCTCATGTTTTTGGCGCGAGTATTCACACATTCGCGCTGTCCTCGGATAGTTAGTCCAAGGTGAGCAGCGAAGCCCGTCTGGGATTGCTCAGCAGGACTCAGAAGTTTTCTTCCGCTGCAGGCGAACGGAAGTACATTAGGTTACGCGTGCAGAAACCCCCGGACACGAAGTAGATGATCTCCGAGCCATGTGGCTTTTGCAGCCATGTGTCTAACGCATGATCCTCCGAACCAATGACGGTGTTGTATCTCATTGCCCCTTAATCCTCCGGCGAATTGGGCGCATATGCGAGATTCACAGTGAGAGTCAGATTGCACTCTAGGTCGTTCCAAACCGCCGTGCGCCATCGGTGTCCCTCCGCGTATCGTGGACTGCCATGGAATTGAGAGTAAAGTTCCGAAGACGGTGATGGTTGAGACCAGCCAAGACAGTTTCTGCAAGAACGTGCAATATGCAGTATTGCAAATTGATATCAGCTGCCTTTGTATTAAGCCAGGCTTCCCCGCTGGCCGGTTATATCAAATACGCAGCCTCGAAAATATTACATGCTTCAACGCATGTTCCATTGAAGCTTTACACATTCGACACAATGCATCGCCCGCTCCAAGTTGAATGCCTGAATCTAGTTGTCTTGGGGGATCAGACGAACAATGTGTCCGCGTTGCTCAAGGAACTATTGCTTAGCGCGCCCTGTAGTGTCGCCCAGAGTGAGTTTATTCGCGACGCAAGCGAGGCGTTGCGAGCGCAGTCAGAACGACTTCGACCCTTCCAACGAGAACACCTCCCTGGCTTCCAAAGCATCCATGATTTAGCCAGGATCTACGAGAAGAGCAAGGGAGTATGCCATCCGTCAATCAGCAGTGCATTGGTATGCGTTACTCAGCTGCTGCAAATTTTTCGGTAGGAGTTCACCAATCCGTCAGTGCCCATTTGCTGTAACACGCCCTGATAACACATTCCGCACTATGCCAGATACTTTGAGGGGCGAGGTGGTCGCTCAGAGAATAACGAGCACATCGCAGTAGTCGGGTTGTGTACCGGATCGCTTGTTGCAGCGGCCTACGCTACATCAGCCTCACTGGATGACCTGAGGCTCTTAGCAGTGCCGACGGTCTCGATGGCGTTCCAAATGGGGCTGCAAGCAGCGACGGCAAGCAGCATGCTACATGAGCAGGGGAACCCTTTAGGCAGCTGGTCCATCGCCATCCCTAAAATGACCGAAGACGAGGCACTGTCAGCTCTGAAAAGATACGACGCTGGAGGGCATCTATCACTCCGCCACCGCTGTTTTGTGAGCGCGGTTGGGCTCAAGAGTGTAACCATCAGCGGTTCGCCCCCGGCTTTAGGTCGCTTCGCAGAGAGCTTAACGGCGTCACAGCCGTCCAGGAAGATCGTCTGGCTGCCGATTTTCGCGGGATACCACGCCTCCCATATACATACGGTACTGGACTTTCCTAGCTTCTTGTCGCGATGCGGCATCGACGCCGATCTTTTATGCAGCTTCAAGTCAATCAAGACACTTCTCTCCCCACTGACGGGTGAGCCGGTGGACTCCAATAGCGCTTTGGATCTGTTCAAAACAGTCGTCCATCACACGCTGCAGGCACCCCTACGGCTAGATTTAATTGTCGACCGTTGCGCATCTCTGATCCGGGAAAACACAATAGCATCCGTCAGAATTGATGCTGTCGGTCCAACTCCTGTGGCGGACAGTCTGGCAGCAGCGCTGCGTACTCGCACATCGGCGAGTGTTTCCACGCGGGAGTTAGTTGTATTAGAACCTGGCGTCGACCAGTATAAACCGTCTGCCGCCTTCGGTCAGGCTCCCTTGGCCATTGTGGGCATGTCAGGCCGGTTTCCAGGTGCCGAGAGCGCTGAAGCTCTCTGGAGCGTGCTGGAATCGGGTCTGGATCTACACCGAGTGGTAAGCGAGTGTAGCCATTTGTTTACAAAGTGGAATGGACTTCTAACAAATGCGATAGATTCCAAAGGATCGGTTTGACGTCGAAAAACATGTCGACCCTACCGGAAAAGCGAAGAACACCAGCTGGACTCCATACGGCTGCTTCATCGATCGACCGGGAGATTTCGATCCGAGATTCTTCAACATGTCGCCACGCGAAGCTCTTCAGACGGATCCGATGCAGCGTTTGGCCCTTGTTACTGCTTACGAGGCCCTGGAAATGTCTGGGTTTGTCCCTGACCGTACCCGTTCTACGGCTCTCAGCCGCGTTGGGACGTTTTACGGCCAAACAAGCGACGATTACAGAGATGTGAATGCAGCCCAAGACATTGGAACATATTTCATCACGGGTGGAATACGTGCTTTTGGCCCGGTTAGTATCTTACCCCTCCTCTCGAGTTCGAAATACGGATGTGGGTTGACATCGCTGCACAGGGCCGAATCAATTATTTCTTTAAATTCGGTGGCCCGAGCTATAGCATCGACACGGCCTGCTCATCGAGCCTTGCTGCCATCCAGCTCGCTTGCACAGCGTTGCGGAATGGTGAATGCGATACTGTTGTCGCAGGGGGCCTCAGTGTGCTCACCTCGCCCGACTTGTTTTCTGGACTAAGCCGTGGCCAGTTCCTCTCTAAGACAGGTTCATGCAAGACATTCGACGACGGAGCCGATGGGTACTGCCGCGGCGACGGCGTCGGCAGCATAGTGATAAAGAGGCTGACTGACGCAGAATTAGATCGGGATAACGTCCTGGCAGTCATCTTGGGGGCGGGGACAAATCACTCAGCGAATGCGATCAGCATCACGCACCCTCATGCGGAAACGCAGTCCAATTTATACCGCCAGGTCCTCGGGCAGTCAGGCGTTGATCCATTAGACGTCGGATATGTCGAAATGCACGGAACAGGCACGCAAGCTGGAGATGGTACAGAGATGCGCTCAGTTATGGAGGTTTTTGGATCCGAGCGCCCAAGTCGAGCTGAGGACAATCCTCTGTATGTCGGGGCAGTCAAGGTACGAGAAGTCCAACCTAGCTTCTAGCGCCCGAGTCCTGGTGACTGACCGATCTAGGCAAATATTGGACATGGTGAAGCTGTACGTCTTCCTCACCCATAGCGGCCATGGTATACAGTGGATTGATGAGATATACAGTCGTCCGGTGTGGCATCCTTGATCAAAGCCATTCTGATCTTCAAAAACTCTGCTATCCCTCCTCATATTGGTGTCAAGAACGCGATCAACCGCGGATTCCCTGATCTAAGCGCGCGAAAGTAAATGGTGTCGATACCCCCGAGTTGGAGCTGCAGCTGACCTAACTTAGTGTTCGAATTCCGTTGAAGATGACGCCATTCCAGAGTAAACCGGGGAAGAAGAGAAACATTCTTGTAAACAATTTTAGCGCAGCTGTTGGTTTTCCATCTGTCCAGACCATTGCGCTAATTATCGAGAGCTAACGAATTACCCAAGGGCGGCAACACGGCCCTCTTGATCCAAGAGGCGCCCACTCCAGTTGTCCAGCAGGGCATCGAACCTCGGCCACTCCATCCGGTCACGGTCTCAGGGCACACGAAAGCAGCGCTGTCGAATAATCTAGACAAACTCATTGCATATCTGTCTGCAAACCCGAACACGTCGCCCGTGGACCTATCCTACACGACTACTGCCCGTCGCAGGCATCACAGTTTCCGGGTTAGTGTCGCGGAGAGCTCCACCGAAAAATTGCGAATTGCTTTAGAGCAGAAGAAACACTCGGTCATATCCAGCCTCAGCACATCACCGGTTCCAAGGCCGGTTGTTTTCGTTTTCACTGGGCAAGGTGCCGCATACCCGGCCCTGGCTCGTGAGTTATACACGATGTCGTCTCAGTTCAGGGCAGATATCGACCATTTCGATGGCATTGCTCGCCAGCAAGGATTCCCTTCCTTTCTACCCATTGTTGATTGCACCGCGGTTGAACTAAACTTGCTTTCTCCCATACAGACACAAATCGGTCTGGTGTGCATCCAAGTAGCCTTGGCTCGTCTGTGGAATTCTCTGGGTATCAAACCAGACGCAGTAGTGGGCCATAGCTTGGGAGAATATGCCGCCCTTCAAGTTAGCGGAGTGCTATCCATAAGTGATGCTATCTACCTAGTGGGATACAGAGCTCGCCTGCTGGAGAGCAGGTGTAAGATGCATTCCCATGCCATGCTTGCAGTGGGAGACTCGACTTCCGTTCTGCAAGCCGTTCCGGCCGAAGTTACCGCACGAGTGGAAATCGCCTGTGTCAATAGCCCTCGTGAAACTGTCTTCTCGGGCGAAAAGGCCGCCATCGATGAGTTAGAGGCACACTTGACTGCGAAGAATATCCGGTCAACCAAGCTGCAAGTGCCCTACGCCTTTCATTCCGCACAAGTTGATCCAATTTTGCATGACCTTGAAGAGGTTGCAAAAGTTGTAAATATGGGAACACCACACTGTCCCTTCATTAGCTCTCTAAAAGGCCGGGTTTTGGGTCCTGGGGAAAAAATCGATCCTCAGTACCTGCGACAGCACTGTCGCCAAGCGGTCCAATTTTCAAGTGCGATGAGCAATGCCAGAGCAGTTGAGCTCGTTCAAGAGACAACCATTTTCATTGAGATTGGTCCTCATCCAATCTGCTCGGGAATGGTAAGATCCACTCTAGGAGATTCAACGCAGACACTCCCTACATTGAGACGTAAGGAGAATCCATGGAAAGTTATCGTTGGAAGCCTCACTTCACTCCATGATATGGGGTTCAGCATTAACTGGTCCGAGTACCATCGGGATATCGAAGGGGCTTGTCGCCTGCTGACCCTCCCGGCTTATTCCTTCGAAAACAAGAACTACTGGATTGAATACCGAAATGATTGGACGCTGCGCAAAGGCGACCCGTGGCTGTCTGTCAGAAACGGCGACGAAGACAAGCCAGTGCTGAAGTTGTCAAGCTCTGTTCATCGCGTTGTAGAAGAGAACTACAAAGGAGCAAACGCGATCGCCGTGTTTGAAACGGATCTGTCAAGCCCAGAAATCCACGCCGCCATCAGTGGCCATCGCGTTAATGGCTCGGCTCTTTGCCCTTCTGTAAGTAGATTGCGAAGGACATGTATCTGTTTAACTTACACAAGCCTTGCTAATTCCTCGCTCGCAGTCCATGTACGCTGATGTGGCTTTGACCGTTGCTCGGCACATACAACAGAAGCCGGAATCTGGATTCTCCTCGTCCGGGCACAATATCACTGCGATGGAAGTTCAACAGCCGCTGATCGTCAAATCCTCAAGAGAAGAAGAAACAAGGGTATTGCGCGTATATGCGCGTGTCGATCGACATTCACAAACCATCAAAGTTGAGTACTTCTCAGCCACTCCTGGCCAAAAAGCGGAA
Organism: Aspergillus lentulus; assembly: GCF_010724455.1. Next base: position 19,336 of record NW_022983972.1, on the reverse strand, counting down.
ACAAAAACGAAACACGCTACCTGCTGCATCGAATCTGGCTCGCCTGAGAAGTGGCTGCGGCGTTGGTCACACGATCTGTATCTGATCCAAGCCCGCATTGCCGCATTACAGAAGCTCACGGACTCTGGAGAGGTCAGCAAGATCACGAGTCGCTTGGCTTATCGACTTTTTGCGAGTTTGGTGGACTATGCGCCACATTACCAGCGGATGGACCAGGTCCTGCTTGCGAGCAGTTTGTTCGAGGCCACAGCAACAGTAAAGCTAGATGATCGTGGCGACGATGCGACTTTCGTCTATAGCCCCTATTGGATTGACGCTTTGCTGCATCTCTCCGGCTTCGTCATGAATGGAAATGACACTCTTAACTACAATGAAGCGGTCTATATCTCGCATGGGTGGGAGAGTCTGCGATTTGCCAAGCCTTTGAATCCGAAAGGCCATTACCAGGCATATGTGAGGATGCTTCCCAGGAATAAAACGATGGTTGGAGGAAATGTGTGGATTCTATGCGATGGAGAAGTCGTTGGTCTGGCAGAAGATCTCCGTTTCCAGCGAGTTCCCCGCACAGTCCTAGATAAGCTTCTACCTCCAGTTGGCGTCAAATGGACACCAGAGAGGCAATTGCCCAAAGCTTCTCCCCAGAAGCCTCTACCAAAGAGATCAGTCCCCTCGTCAGAGACTCAGTTGGCCACCAGATCCTCGCGACCAGGTACTTGCCTCGATATCATATCTGCCGAGCTCGGACTAGAAACGTCAGACATTTCTCCGCATGATCGACTATCTGATTTGGGGATTGATTCGTTGATGTCGCTGACCTTGGCCAGCAACCTTGCCGAACAATTTGGCATTACGATTTCCCACAGCGAATTGATGGACTGCCCTACAATTAGTGAGCTCCTGGCCATGCTGGACCAGAAGCAGGGTGGAACCACCAGTCCCCTGACCAACTCTTCCGTGGAGAAGGGCCAAGACAGTGGCAGCTCTTATCAGGCTTCAGATTCTTCGCAGTCGTCCGCGATGGTGGAGACTTTCACTCCTGATAGTATCATTTCAGATACTGCAGAGCTAGTCAGGTCCATCATTGCGGATGAAACCGGCATCCCCGCGGAGGATCTTGAATCCTCTGCAGATCTAAGCGCACTTGGGGTCGATTCCTTGATGAGCCTTGCAGTCCTTGCAAGACTCGGAGAGGTAGGGGTTGAGCTGCCAACGAACTTCTTTCTAGAGAACAATACAATGAATGAAGTGGTCAGAGCTCTACCCAGGGTATCGGGGTTTGCAACCCCGCAGTTGCAGGGCATTGAGAAAGTCGAAAAAGGAGACCAGAAACTGCACGCCACTAATTACAGCCAGACGGATGTCAGCTTCCGGGCCAGGGTTGTCCTCCTTCAGAAGCGCTCCAATCCCACGAGTACTGGCAACTTCTTTCTCTTTCCAGACGGCTCGGGGTCCCCATTCTCGTATGCGGCATTGGAGCCCATCAGCCCAGATTTTGACGTGTACGGACTCGTTTGCCCCTTTATCGACTCCCCCGATGACTATACTGGCAGCATTGAAGCAACAGTGAAAATCTATCTCTCGGCCATCAGAGACCAACAACCTCATGGGCCATACCATTTCGGAGGGTGGTCTGTCGGTGGCGTCTTGGCATATGAAGCATCAAGGCAGTTGATCGAGACCAGGCAGAAGGTTCAGTCACTGATCCTGATTGATGCCCCTTGCCCGGCCGTCCTTCCTCCGATGAGTTCATCTCTGATCGATTACTTGGCCTCAAAAGGAGTCTTCGGCCAATCCCATGGTACCTCTGCGCCCAAAGCTGGAGAGAAGCGGCAAAGTATCCTGAAGCACTTCGATGTTACGGTTGCCAGCCTGGCATTGTACAAGCCGAGGCCAATTATTTCACTCACAGACGCGCCAGAAACTTTAATCATTTGGGCCCGGGAGGGTGTCAATGGTGATCACAACGTTTCGCAGTCGTCAAATCCAACGGAATCCTGGATATTGGATAATAGAAGTGATTTCGGCCCTCTCGGTTGGGAGACTGTACTACCAGTGCAGCGCATTTCCACGATTCCTGTTTCTGGAAACCATTTCACAATGATGGCTGGTCAGAATGTAAGTGCCTCTTATATGTGGAGAGAAGACTTCAGTTTTGACATACATTTTCAACAGGCGGTGGCCGTGTCCAGCCATTTACAGACCTATTTCGCGGGCTTCGCATAGTATGGCGGCAGAGGTAACACTTCGGCTGGCCATGTTCACAGAGTAGTGAAGAGTGTTGGAATAACAGGACACTATTCTTGTCTTCACGTCAGCTATAATAGATGATACTGTCAAGATCGGTCCAGGGGGTGCATTAGTGGTGTAGTGAATTACTTTTTGTTATAATAAGCTAGTGAATGATATAGACTCTTAAACAATTCACTCTTGACTGTGTAAGTATGATAGCTGTCTAGAGCATATTATAATAACTTATTTAGTAAGCTGCTCCCAGCTCTCCCCATAGTCTCTGAGAACCACTTAATAGTGATCCAGATATCATCTCTGGAGGGGTTAATTCAAGACAGATTATGGACTTCTAGGCTATCATAAAGTAACAAATACATAAGCTCTACCCTACTCTTATTGTCTTAAGCAAGCGCTTACAGTCGCATAACCAAACTGCTAAAATTGAACCCAACCCCCACCAAACTCACAGCAGTTTGAATTCAGTACCTAGCCTACAGAATTACAAGTCTCGGTTTCCCTGGGATGAAATCTAATTCAGTTTGGTTAAAACCATCAGTTATGGTTTTTGCAGTTTCATCAGATTAGGTGAATCCACCCAATCCATTTTACCTAGTAATCACTAGTATCCAGGATTTCTTTAGAGATACTGCCATCACTATTTAGCCTAGGATCTAAATATCAAATATAAATTCAAAATATTTAGTGGTTGCTGATATACAAGCAGATAGTTCATTTTTGTCACGGGTTGGTATGAAAGTAACGCGGATATATATAAAGAATGTGATCAATGGTTGACAACCACTATTAATTCGAAAATAATGTTTCAATCACTACATATTCAACCCCTTAGATATCAAATTGATATTTTAGATATAGATTAGTATGATAACTACCATATTCATATAGAATATTTATTTTCTATAGGCATGGTAGGTAGATAGTATGATAGATAGTATGGTATTCGAAACCTATTGAAAATGGGGTAAAAATTGGCGACTTATCCAACCCACAACCAAACTGTATCTTACCATAGTTAGTTAGTAGGGGCCTTAGGGGTGGATTTTGTGGTGAAACCCCGCACCGAATCGCGCCGGACCAGGGTTCCAATTTCTAAAATTGGACTCAAAATCAACAGTGGTTCAGTGCCAACAGACGATCCGCACGGCTTTGCAGGAGGCATACCATGGGTAAGCTCACTCTCCTGACCACCTAACACCATCTTATATAGCCATTTTTCCTACGTGGTTACTTGTTTCTCTAGGTAAATGTCCATGAAGCTTTTGCGTCACTATCTCATGATACCCTAGCATAATGCCCTAGCCCTTATCGAAGCCTGACGCTAGTACATTTTAAGGGAGTCACGCGATGTTGATTCTAGCCAATTACAGAAGGGGGTGTGTGTGCCTAAGCTAGGGGGGGGTACATATAAACATGTAACAAAACCCAAGAAAAAGGGGCCAGGCAAGAAGATAGGTCGGCTGAGGCAGCAAGCTGACTTTGGTATAATTGCATCTCTGCTTTGGCGTTCGGTCGCAGTGACATACTCTAGTGTCATACACAATGGACAACACGACATGCTACAAAGATGAAATTGCAAAGCTGGTCGCTCAACATGGAGCAGTTCCCCCTCCTTGGTTCAAGTTCCACGACACCCATCCATACAGCATATGCTGGCGTATGGGCGCCGGCGAATCCTACATAACAATATTCTTTACCTGGTGGGAGGAACAAAAACAAAGCCTTGATGAGTCACAACGAATTGAGTATTTCCGGAAATGGCCGCCTCCACCTCGATGGCTTACTTGGATGATAGAGGTCATTTGGGATCTTAACCCTGAGAATTTCGACGATGATGATGATTACTGGCCCTACTTCAGACGGACTGAGGCACTTGGTTTCGGGGGTGAGGATGACTATAAACGTGACAGGGATGAATGGGACGAGATGTGAGAAGGGGCGAGTGGCTAGGAAAGAATGATCGTTGAGAGCGACAGGATATTTCGGCTCACATCCACAATCCTTTGATACTTTTTCTAGAAATCTCAAGAAATAATCGGTCGATCTTTGTACATCAACTTCCGTTTAGGGATGCACCACTGTACGAATGCCCTGAAACGAAGGAAAGGAGGGAAAGGATATACAATCGTGAGTCTTCCCGAGGCGGACTTGGAAGGCTTGACTGATTGGGTTCGAAAGCTCGAGGACCAGGAGGCAGACGCTCATCGGCTATTACCAGGGGTGCAGTTGCTCAATTCTATCGGTCTCTAGGGCTGGCCATTGGAGACGAGACGTATTATACCGAGGAGCATGTGACTTCCCTCCGGAAAACTTCCCTTTCCCAGTTCTCCATCTAAAATGCATACATAGAGATATCTAATATAGATAAACAGGATGAACAAGGTACCTTGTCCGAAGAAAGAGAAATATAGTGAGTGATGCAACAAAGGGCTGAAGCAAAACAACACTAGGATCCTAGCCGCCTAATGAACAAGATCAAACAGGTTGCCGTTGGTAGCATTTGTGTCGTTGCGACCCAGGGATCCCAGCCCAAAGTTCTGGATGGCACCCCGAAGAACACCGTAGTGGGTCATGTAGGAATCGTTCTCGGTGTCGAGAGTAATACCAGCACGGAACACCAGTGTCAAAATCTGGTTATTGTTATTGGGGGCCGTGTCATCGTCGTTCTGCCAGGTGGCCTCGTCGAAGGTGGCAACGACAAGCGTGCCCTGCTTCTCCAGTTCCGGCAGGTAGAGGTCCAGGAAGGCGTTAAACCAGTATCCCGAGGTGGTGGTCTGATGCACGTAGGCCGAATCCGACATGGGGTCGTGGCCGTTGTGCAGCATGTCTGGGACATAGTAAGAGTAGGCGGGCAGCTTGCCGGACATGACGTCGTCGGCGAACTTCTCTGTGGCGTTGTAGATCTTGGCGCAGCGCTCATATTCGGAGGTGTAGGTGCTGAAGAGCAGGGCGGGGACGCCCAGACGACGGTAGACCTGCGAAGACCACTCGGGGTTGGTGCTGTCGATAGGTCCATTAAAGATGTAGTTATTGCAGTCGAGGGACCCGCGCTTGGTAGCGGCTGGGCTGTACCATTCGACGTACATGGCGTAGTTGATGCCCCTGACGTCGAGGAGATCGTAGATGGTGGTTGCATCGATGTTGTAGAAGTCCTCGGCGTCCATGCCGAAGAAATCACCCGCGAGAAGAGCAGCGTAGTTGGGCAAGGAAGGATGGGTGACGCCGTGGGAGTTGGTCAGTAGTTTGCCGCGGCGAGCGAGCAGCTGCCAGTACGGATCGGACATGGTCCAGCTGAACACCTCGTTCTCGAAGATTACGTGATGGATCTTCTTGAACTTCTGGCCCTCGACAGGGCCCTTGGCACGGTCTTCTTTGGGGGTCGAGGAGAGGGGCCGGATCTATGCTGCGGGGGTGCTTCTCTCCGACAGAGAAGAAAGGGTACATGTTGTAGGAGCCGTCTGGGATGTAGTAGCCATCCTGAGCATCGTAACCGGTGAGGTTGGCAATGGCAACGGTCTCGTTGTTGACGGACCAGCGATAGTAGTCACCATAGACTTTAGCGTCAAAGGGAGGTCGGTAGACAAAGGTGTAGTTAGCAAGATAAGGGTCGTTCCTCTGGAACACACCACCCCCGATGAAAGGGACGTCAGCAGCCGGGATAGCATTCTGGCCGGATGCCAGAGTGGCCAACGCCACTAGGGCCGCAGAGGTAGCAAACATTTTAAATAATAACAATCAAGCAACACCAAGACAGTGTGTGCTGGAAAAGGATATCTGCTTGAGCTCCCAGATCAGACACAGGTCCATATGGAAAACCAGTGCCTTTAATCGCCCTCATATCAGACGGCTGCACTCCATTTTGCAATCAGACTAAATACAGCCAGGGACTCAGCTTACTAAAGATGGGTTATGTAAAGTTTTTGGACTTAACCAGCGACTAGTCATTGGCGTGCTTGAGGCACTAGCTTAGGAAGTAACTGTTTCACTCTTTGTGCAATCATTGTTGTACTCAGCAACCCAACCCCACCCCCCAAAAAAACAAGGTAAGCCCCAAGAGTCGGTGTATATACATACATATATCTATATATATGTGAAGAAGTGTTTTCAATGTTTGGAACGGATGCCTATGCAGAGACTGTGAGATTACTTCCCAGCTGACTATGTAATTCATACAAGTGCAGGTAGTATAACAACTGAAAACCGCTGTGAAAATGGTGTTAATGAGATATAACAGAAGGCTATTCACCTCCAACTTCGCCTTCACTATCATTCTCACTGTCGTCATCCAGAAAAATTATTTAAACAGCATTATCCCATTGCAACATGTCGTCAGGGGTCTCCACTGCATCAGCACTTTCGCCCTAGGTACGCTTCAACCCATTCCAACTCGCGGCCGGTCGCCACTAAGTCATCTGACGCCATCTCTCACAAAGTATTCCGCTCCAACTATGCAGTTGCCACGCTCTTCAACCAGAGAAACCTAAAGACTAGCTTTTTGCCTTGCAGTGCGAATATCTGCTCGCTAGATGCTAAATAGCTCTGTCCAGTGAGCGAGTTAGCTAGGTAGACGCCCCTGATTTTGACAGCATCCAGCAGGCATTCAATCTGAACGAAGATATCTTCAAGTAGTCGAGTACCGAATATGAAGCAAGGAATTATCCCTAATCCTGGATGCCTAATTGGATGAGTATTCTGAAACCATAGCCACATCTCTCTATAATATATAAGCTGACCTTTACTTTTCATATCACCATGGCTTCTCTTGTATGTGCTGAATATGGATTGGGTTTGCCACTCTTGGGTGCAGCCAATGCTTGACTTAATGGAAACTCCTCTCATGGATGGGACATATTGTTATTGCAACTTCCTGGCAGACTTTTGTTGGCGTACGATCTCGCATAACAGATGCGAGGCGTGTACTTTGTATTAACTGCTCTTCTGAGCCACATAGATTCAGCTTCATCAAATCCAAGTATGAAGTTAACAGTATTTATTTTGCACAGACTCGGCTCTTACTAGGCGAGGATATGTGGTTAGCCCACCGTCACAATGGACAACTCTATTGAACTTCCGTGTACCATAGGCCAAGAAGCAGCTTGCCTGGGCTGATCCGTGGTTCGACATGAGCGGCTAAATTCTGTACTCGTTAAAGGCTGCCGATCACTAATCATCCGAATCAGGATGAACCTCGGCAACTTAACTCATTGTATCATAGCCAGCTGGAACCTCAGCAAATCGCTGCAGCGAAAAAGAGCGGGCAGTGTCCTCTACGTTGAGTCTGGAATATATCAACGAGCTTGGCAGCGCCAGGCGCATACAGGCGAAAGATCACCTCATCCGCCCATGTCGATCGGACGGATCACATAAACATGAAAAGCTCTCGTCGAGGGTACCGGTTGACCAATTGACCAATATCGTCTGGACGTTCCGGAGCCGACAAAATGAGCGTTCCAAAAGCTTGCTGTGAGGCTTTAGAGCAGTGTTCGGACAGTGGGCTCAAACACTCTCGTCTCGGGGAGTATTATACCCACTTCGCCGTTGCACTAATGGGTTCGATACATTCTACATATCTATCAATTTTATCTAGTAGAATAAAACCCTGGGCCCCCTAGAGATGTTGGAAAGTCCAAGCAAATTCTAACTTGCAACTTGCAACTTGCACCATCTACACCACCTGGTCAAAATGGAGGCTCCAAGCTCAGAGAAGCCTCTTCATGACCCCGACCTCACTCAGATACAATGGGACGACCCCCGAGAAAAACGGAATCCGCAGAACTGGCCACTATGGAAGAAGCTCTTCCATACAGTCGTGCCATGCATTCTCGCGTTTGTGATGTAAGTGTGGTCCAATCAGAATAAGAAATAGAGCAGAACAAGGACTAAGGCTATGGGTTTATGCAGTACCTTTGGAACATCCGTCAACGAAGCAGCGTTAGGAATACTTGCGAGGAAGTTCGAGGTATCCCGAACAGTATCCATGCTCACTCTCACCCTATACACGCTCGGTTTGGCATTCGGGCCGCTATGTATCGCACCATTGTCAGAGATTGTCGGCCGCCGCTGGGTCTATATCATCACCTCATCGCTTCTGTTAGCTTTCAGTGCGGGCGCCGGGGCTGCAAATAATTTCGCAACTCTCCTCGTATGCCGCGGGTTGGCTGGATTCTTTGGGTCCGCTGGAGTAGCGGTTGGTGCAGGAACCCTAGCTGACATCTGGTGTCTGGAGGAGGAAGGCGGTCTTGCATCCTTATTCTTTATTTTGGGTCCATTCTTAGGGCCCACAATGGGTCCTCTTGCAGGCGCCTACGTTCTCCAGGACCATAATAACAACTGGAGATGGACACAGTGGGTGATGGCGATCCTCTGCGCGCCAGTGTGGATAGGCACAGTCCTGATGAGAGAAACCCTGAAGGAGAAAATTTTGGCCAAGTCAAATCTTCCAGACAAAGCTATATTGCAGAACAGTAAGCCTACACTGGGTCAGATCCTCACTGTTGGGCTTGGAAGGCCTGTGAAGATGTTGTGCACTGAGATCATTGTTTTCTCGTTGACTCTGTACACTGCGTTTGCCTACGCGATGATCTTCAGCTATTTCGCCAGCTCATCATATGTCTTGAGCATATACTATGGGTTCAACTGGCAGCAAATCGGATTGAGCTTTATCAGCGTCATCGTCGGATACATTCTCGCGGCTTTCATGTTTGGAGTGTTCGATAAGACTCTTTATGCCAAGGCACGAGAAGCGGGTGGTGGTACTGCCGCTCCAGAGCATCGTCTCTATTCAGCGATCGTAGGCGGCATTTTATTGTCTATTGGGTTATTTTGGTAAGATGCAAACGAGACCCTCCTTTTTTACTCCCACTTAGTCCCTATTCAGGTATTCCTGGGAGGCCCACGATGGTGGTCACTGGGCTGCGCTTGTCTGTTCGGGAATTCCCTTTGGAATAGGAGCTTTCTCCCTTTTCGTGAGTTGCCCAGTGGATGAAGGTTTGGTGTGAGTAACTGACTGATCTCCTCAGCTGTCTACTATCACCTATCTCGTTGATGTCTACAAAGCCCGAGCCGCAGCCTCAGGTGAGAAATCATGTCTGGATGCTGCGCTGTTCCCTGTGTATCTGCCGTACTGACCAAAATACTAGCTCTGGCTGCAAATGGAGTTATCAGATATATCTTAGGAGCAACATTCCCACTATCTACAGTACAAATGTACCAGAAACTCGGAGTCCATTGGGCAGGCAGCGTGTTTTCCTTTCTGTCCCTTCTTCTCTTACCAATTCCTTGGGTTCTATTCAAATATGGACCCTTCCTGCGAGGCAAAAAACGTCAGTGATAGTATAAAGCGTGGGAAATGGGTGAGACACCGAGACACCCTCTGACCAACTGATTTTTAGACCTAACACAATTAACTCAGCAGGTTGTTGTGCAGGAGTTGGCCCTAGAATCTGTTTCAAAGACGTGAAAACGCTTACTTTCTTCTTCGCATCTTCGCATCTTCGTCAACATTTTGTCTTATTTTAGATGAAATTCCCGTATTCCGAGCGGGCCAACAGCCCTGGCCTTTTACATCAGGTATACATATTGACTGCTTTGGCTAAATGATATCGACGTGTTTCAGCAAAGGAACGTCCCTCTGCCCTCTCCTAGCACTGGTGGCCGATCCTCTGCCGCTACAGTATTGTCTTTCCGTACTTGGTGGCATTTTTGTTAAAGGCAGTTCCTGGTCGGTTATGGGACCAACAAAGGGTTCTATATCGATTCATGAGACGGCACCTAAAGGTACACAATAGTGTCAGATTTCCTTCAAGAACCCAACTTCGATAAGTTTGGCCAGTGGCACCCGCAAATTCGCCGTCTTATTCCGGGTATTCTCTCTGATCTACAAAAAGGCATGCAGCTGCGCCTTTACAAAAATGTTGGTACCACTCTTGATCGTCATTTGTTCCTTCCCGATGATGTACAGCACCTTATGCTCAAATGCGACTTGTATCCTTTCCAGAGCAATGTATAACTCCCATAATGTGGAGTAAGCTCTCAGAAGCTTAGTAGCCTGCTGGGGTTGTGGCTATCGGGGCGAAAACTGCGACAACCAGCGAATGGTATCAGAAGAACAATGGTAGACCGGATGCTATTCGTACCGCGTGGGCCTTTCCCAATACAGCTCGATGTTCCCGCTCTGCAGCGCCATTCTGCCATGTATAATAATGGTCCGATGGCTCCCAGTTCTATGCTGTCTGCTGCCAACTTTGAATACCTCCGCCAAATGACTCCTCGCTGGAGCCCACCGGAGATCCGCGCTTGATACGAAACGTCGAAGGAGAAATTGTACGTTGACGGGATATGATCTTATCATGGCCTGTCACTAACCCCTTAGAATCTTTCACTATGCATTTAAAGCCGAGATACCACGGACACGGTTCATGAGTCTATCTCGTTTCCCGTGCCAAGAATGTCGACCACGGAGGACGGGATCCTTGAAACAGCCCGCTCCGCGATTATGACATCTGGAAAATGGCAGTATTTAAGCGCTAGCAAACACGACCAACAGTATTAACTATCAACAAACAAACAAACTTCACTTGACACTCATCCTTCAATAGTCCTACCAAGATGGCTCCTATCCACGTTGGCTGCCCGCTCTTCGATTACCAGACGATCGACATCATTGGACCATGCGATCTGCTCAATTCCGCGAGTAAGATGCTCCTGGAGGGTATCAATTACTATGCCCCCGTGGATCCGAAACTTCTGGCAAAGGCGCCCGAATTCGTCTTCCACCATATCGGAGAGACCATGGAGCCGGTACACCTGCTTACAAGCTCTGTAACAGTGGTGCCTACGGTCGCGGTGGACGACGTTCCCGAATTGGATCTCCTCATCGTCGGTGGGGATATCCCTGCGGAAACAAAGCTTCCTCCGAAGTTGCAGGACCTCATTCGCCGCCATGTTGCCTCTGGAAAGTTACTGTTCACGACCTGCACCGGAGCCGCGGTTGTTGCAGCCACCGGCGCTCTAGACGGCAGGAGGGCCACAGTCAATAACCTCGAATACAATTGGATTAAGAAGAGATATCCGAATGTCAAGTGGACAAAGGAGAAGAAGTGGATTGTTGACCGCAACGTTTGGACTGGGAGTGGAGCTGTGGCGGGGATGGATATGGTCGCCCACTGGATCAAAGAGACTTATGGGCTGGACCTTCTTGTGCAGGCGGCATTGTCGCTTGATTATGAACCGCGGGATGTTGACGGACTTTACAATGTTCTGCCCCAGCGATACGATTCGACTGGGAACAAGATTTCCACCCATGTCTTTCCCGACGAGATCTGAGGTATCCTTATGCTGAAGCTGCAGTTTCGCAGATTTGAGGTCTGGAGCATGTATCACTTGTCAAAACTCTAAAGATAATTGCTAGAAAGTGTATCCATCCAAAAAAGATCACCCCAAAGCTTCTCATCTTCTATCCTCTGTACTTCCGTAGTAATAGCGCTTTGTAGTGCGGGTAGATCCTGAGCCTGGGCGACCTGACGGCTCGAATACCGCACTGCAGGGCAGCGGTGCAGCCCTTGAACAGACGAGGCTGTGTTATTCAAAGCCTTAAGCTCGTGATGAGCATGGCGGCTATCACGAATCTGTGCGGGATTCTCTTTTGCCAATGCATAGGAAGTTCTTACGCTGCCCACGATCTCGGGCAGCCTCGAAAAGAGGCTCTTGGTGGGTATTTGCCTATTCGGCAATGGCCTAATAGCCTGTAAATGAGACAACAGTCTATCAATGTATTCTTGTAGATCCACAGTTTGCTGTGCAAGGTCCACGTTCCACTGGGGTACTTCTGGCAGTCCCACGGACAACCTGTACAGCACAAAGACAGTCAAAACAACTTGACACCACGCAGAAAATGGCAAGTTATTTTGCTCCGCAGCGGGAAGGGCGAAAAACCAATCGAGATATTCTTTCGTAGAGCTGACGCATTTGATCAAGTTGCTGATGACCATTGGATGTGCAGATAAGATGGTAGAACCTTCCTGCGCCTTTGGAGATGGAGGTCTTCTCTGCCCGTAGCAATACACCAAGCCCATTTCTTGTATCCGAATCTTGACGGCATAATAGCCGTTGATCAGCAACACTAGAAATTTCAAGTCAGCTGAATTGGAATCCCCCAGAGCTTGAGAAGTTCCTACCCGTAGTGCGGAGATCCGTCGATAGAGACGACCACCATTCTTCTAACCACGTCGTGAATCTTTCAGCATGGATGTACAACCGAGGGCTATGAATGCCTTCTGACCGGTGAGTCTCACAGACTTCCTCAGTGAACTGTAGCACCTTCGTCATTGGGTATATCATAAGATCTGTTTCAAATTCTGCCTGTTGCTGCAGCATCATCGCGCATCGAAGCATGTCCTGGTGAAATTGGAGATTGTTGGGCTTCCCCGAAGACGTTGCTATTCTATTGAAGTTAGCTCAAGTCCATTAGCGCTTATCCAGGTGGGGCATCGTACATGTTAGATATGTAATAGCAGCCTAGATAAGCACGGCATGCTTCCCGGATATAAGCATCACCCAGCTCGGCTCGCTGGTTAACTAGGTCGGCAGCTTCTTGATCGAGGCCAAGGTCAATGACCATGCTGATTGCGATTTGTGAGTACTGGTATGCTTGCTGGCTTCCTGGAACAAAGTGGAAATGGAACCTGAAATTGGTCAGCTTGCTAGTGCCCCTGATGTCGACAAAATAGAAGGTAATGTGGGAACTGAAATCTTACCAGGCAAGATGGACAAGTAATCCCTGGAGCAGGTCTAGATCCTTCTCGCCAGCTATGATAACCCGCTGGCTGAGGGATTCTTTAAACTGTCTGATCAGAGCGTCTTGAAGATGACAGTATTTTGAGGAAGCAGCAGCAACAGCTGCAAGCAATAGGCAGGGGCGATCTTCAGCCATTGATGCAGCAGTACAGGCGTATGGAAGCCGCACGAATGGAAAGTAGCACGCCATGCCGCGGAACTTGTCTAGAAGATGCTCGACGACGACAGGACTGAGTCCCAAGTCGGTGACCCACGCGGCGTCCATGGCAGTGGATGAGCCCCACGGATTTTCTAGGGTATTTTCAGTGGTACCCTGGTTGTCGCTTGGCTCCAGGCCTTCGCCCACTTCCGAATTAGGCTGGTTCTCGTGGCTCATCCATTCAGCTGTTCGGTGTGGCCTGTCGCTAGAATATTCGGGAATTGCAGGGGGTCCAAAATCGGTATCAACCGGGGGTTGGACTTCATAAAGGGGAGCGCTCGAGCCCGAAAGAAGACCGATGATATCGGTGAGCTTGGTCTCAAGATCGACCAGGCGCCTTCGTCCCCTCCCTATCAGCAAAACTTACCTATCAACTGAAGAGCCCTCTAGGGTAACTTACGGCTTTGCTCGCTGTGAAACACGAGCTCGCTGTCTCGGCTCTGGAACTACGCATTGAGAGTTTGATCTGGCACATCTACTCAAATTAGCCTGAGATGAAGTATACGATCAGGGATGTGACGCGCACTTAGTACAAGGCTGGCCCCCTCCGAGTCGAACACATTTGACCTTGAGGACACGGCATTTTTCGCACGCAGGTGTCGCTTTCTTTCGCTGACGAGATGAGTCCATCAGGATTGCGTTATCCATCGTCAGTCCCTCCTATCTATCATGGATCTCAATATTGTAGGCTAGAAAAATGAGGGGCTTCTATGTGTTAAGACAGTTTATGACACCACTAGATCAGGCATTTCGGCTGACAAATCCAATCCCTGCCCCTCATCTAAGTGGTAAGACATTAGGCGCATCCAGCTCGCTGGAACCCGCGACATGAGAGGGAGCATTGATGTAAAAAGCGGGTCCCGCCGCCTCCGAGTCATCTGGCCGCGTGGGATTTCACAATACCTACAATATGTAATATACTTAACAGTAGTTAACCTCGGAAATAACGGTGTTAGCCTGAATTAATGCTATAGTGTCTTGGAGTGGCTGTGGGGGGAGGCTTCGACAACTAGAAAAAAACAAACAGCCTGCATTGCATTCCCGTAAGGCCCGCCCTCGGCGTTGATATCATGTTGGGCGACGCAAAGGGAGATTGCTCTGACGACGCCCTACGTCTTGTGCTCCAATAGTGTTTGCCTGGTCTGGAGAAAGCGGTGGAACATCTAGATAAATGTTAGCCCAACTGTTGGCCCAAACTGACTGCATTAGTAAAGCGCGCATGTCTCTAGGCTGCACTCAATTCCAGGCCTACCGTCTCTAGGGTGGGTTCTGAGTTAATCAAAGAGTGCAAGATGGTGAAGCTGGTTTTGCACTTCTCTATACAATAGTTTAAGCTTTCTCTCTTGACTGGCTTCCACGATCTTGGCCAATCTAGTTCCGGTGGCTTGACCAATCTAACCGCCGTTGAAGGTGCTTTTCCGTCGCCCAGACTTCCTCAAAATGTGGCTGTTTTTGACCTGACCCGGACTCCAGGGCATACGAAGCCTCTCAGAAGATGGGCTGCACTTGATCCAAACAACTCACATAACTTGCCCGCGTAAGTAGTAATAGACAATGGAGACTACAATCAACCAATATAAGCCACTATTACGCCATCGTCAACCAAACTCTCGAGATGAAGAGGCGCTGTTGCTCAGCGCAGTCTTGATTAAATGCCCCTCGCTATTCATCAGCTTACTAGCAGAGGAGCTGGAGACTCCACCGGGACCTTTGTGCTATACCTCACCCAGATGCCAATGCGGGGGGTTGGATGTCACGGGAGAACCCACCAGAAACTCATGAGATTTTGGCAGACTAGCTTTAGCAGCTGGAAGTAGACTAAACCAACACATCTAAACTTAATGGAGTTGCCTAGTATCTGTGCAGAGCAGCTCATAAGACCCTGTATTATGATTCTCCTAATAGATTTAGTCTCTCTCCTGTACTACTACTAATAGATTAATGAAAGGATAATATCATGAGTGCCATAATAGATATACTCCCCTTAGAAACTACTGTGCAGGGAATATTAGATGATGAGCTTTACCTTCCCCCCTTTCATTGCTAGTCGACTCCTATTCCAGGACTCCTGGAGACCCTATTGTATAATATATTATAGCGTGAGAACCTTGCACTGGGCTGCAAAAAGCTAACCATTGAGGTAAAAGACCCACTATGATTGATCCTCAAATCATGCCCAGCTTCCACATACATATCTTTAAGCCTTACTGCAAGCCTCTAACATATAGCCCCCTTGGCTTGACATATCTTTGTGTAAGTACAAGGTATCTAATCCACTGCAGTCTTCACTAAGATAGATGATATAGAACCCTGCTGTTAATTACTGGCCTTTTAATCCTCTATATTGTATTTGTGGTCATTGGAATGCAGAATCTGTTTGTGATTGGAGGGTCTAATACCTCTTCTATGTGATTGACCTTGGCATTTTTGCCTTGCTAAGCTATAGCTATTACCCGAGAAAGTGAATCAAATGTAGCAATGGGTATTGGGGGAAAGTAGGGCCACCAAGGAACAGAATTGAACAACTAACTCCTGGCTGGCTGTAATATGTGTCCTGGCCGCTTATGAATGGTGGGGACCATTTTCTGCTATATTCAGTAGCGGTTATAAAGGATCCCTAGGTTGTGCTGAGGAGGAGGGGAAGTCCATTGTAGAGCCACTAAATATACTCTGGCAAAGAGGAATCAACATCGCTCTTCTCCTTTCACTTGATCTAACCGTTGAGCAAGCACTTGACAAGGCCAGTCGCCTTCCAGATTCAAACTTTCAGATCGCTTAAACCCTTGAGACTCATAATATTTGATCAATTTGCCGTCGCCACCTGCATAGCAATCCACCCGTAACAATGAGACTCCAGCCCTGTTGGCAAGATCACGTGCATGTTCCAAAAGACGTTTGCCGATGTTGTTGCCAGCCCATCGTCGATCTGTGACTAATAATCGCACGTAAAGCTCAGGCTCAGAAACAGGCGGCACATAAGGCATCCTGTCTCCAATAGCAACCGCTCCTATGATGATCCCTGGAGCTTCTCCGTTCATAGTTTGGGGGTTTATATTCGATGGTCGATTTTCGCCCGGCATGGGCGTGTCATCGGTACCCTTGATAGCGAGCCAAAGACCAAGGCCGGTTGTTGCAAATTCTTTGAGTCGTTCGGCGCGTTGTGGATTCTCAGAAAACGGTGCTGCTCCCCATTGCCCAACTCTGTCCTGCGATGCCAGCCATTCGACTGCCGTATCTAGGAGATGGAGAACTGCCGGAACGGCGTCCACTGTGCCCCGCACGATAGTGATGTCGTGGAATCCATTATGAATCATGCTTTGAAAACTTTTAGTGAGTATCTGTGAATGGCCTTTTGCTTCTATTCTTCATTTGATATTATCCCCTCCTGATCTCCCCTTCTTGGGTAGATTGGCGCTTTGAACGAACAATAACACTTACTTTGATGCCATTTATCCAAGCAGTTTTGATTTGAAGAGCGATGGTTCTTAAATAAGCTTGATAAACTCGACAATTCGGAAAATTTTGGGAAGGTCGCAATAAAGTGTCACCGTACTCTTGTGCCAACATTGGTTAAAGGTGCATATAGATTGCCATGTATTGTTGACCACGAGGGTACAACAGGTTACCCCCCGGGCAACTTCTTTTCATTGTAGCCTAGTTTTCTGGGTTGGGGTCAGCAGGGTTTCGGCTGCCAAGTGACCCCTCAAGTAGTGAAGCGCGTGAGATTAAGTGTGCAGCGTGTCTCATTGGATGGTGCTGGTGGACATCAAGGGCAGATGACGTGCAACGTCGCAACGCTAGGAATTCGGTAATTTGCTGATTGGTCTATTTCAGCAGATTTATAATGTCTGTGAAGCAGCATGCATCTATAACATGGCTTATATAACTCTCCAGTGGTTCTTAAATGACCCTTTCGTCCACCCAGACCTTCCAGTGCCTGAACTTGGGCAGTGAGTACATTGGCATACCGGGAACATTGGAAACGATGGGCAATTCATCAGGAATGGCAGCTTGCAACTAAGTAAAACACGGCATATATATATAAATTTACGTCTACATTTATGAAGAAAAAAAAATCACTGTAAACCAAGTGATATTAGTGGTCAAAAAAAAACATTCGAAAGGAATTTTCCCGGAAAACCTGAAGCGTTATTGTTAGCGGTCAGAGCTGTTGACGCAAAATATCGACATCCGCTTCAATAATGTGGGAAGATCGGAACCGGGGTGTCCGGCGGAGATGTCTGAGGTCGAGGAGGTATGCATCATCACCACCTGTTCAACTTACCAAGAGTGGTCGACACTCTTGCTTGTCGTGGAGCGCGCATATGTTTGATTGTCTACATATCCCGTACATACCTCGTCTCTTTTTTCTGTGTCATTAGTATTCCCCAGTGAAAACAATTACCATGCATTCGGTAAGGTGTAGTCCTGGCTGGCATACTGAATACAATTCTGACTGCTCGTTCGTTCCTCTTTGTCCTATCCCTCCCGTTGCAAACAAAAATGCCATCTTCGAAGCAGAAGAGGAAAATCTGGCCATATAAGAATAGACCAGGGCACTGCATAACTCATGAGAAGATCCAACTGCTCTTGAACATCAGGAATGGAGACGGGAGTCTCTGGCCGCCCTGGTACAATCGCAGTATGATTGGATTCAACCATACCGGAGCCGACCACAGGAAGAACAGGCTTACCCAAACATATCCAATCAACAGTCTCCGGCGGGGGTTCACCTGCTTGATCATTTCGTGGCAGGTAAACTTAACCAGGTCCTCTAATATGATACCCGGAATGTGCAAGCAGAAAAACCACAATGCACCACTTTTATCTGTGGATACGTCAAAGCCCAGATCCATGAGTAAATGGATTATTCCCGACGTGAAAAATATGATAGTAAGCCGGAGTGTCTTAGAGAACGGCCCTCGTGGGACTCGGAGGACGCTAAAGAGCAAGAAATCCACATTTGATGTGATTGGCTTGCGAAACATCTGATGCCATGCAATTCTAGATCAATGAGTATTGCATGCCCAATCTTGCAAAGAAGGTGGTCTTACCCCCACACGCGAGTCAATGAATGCATATCTGCAGTCGAGCCAAAAATAGGTGGCCAGTCAACAGGCTGGTGCACCCTGAGAATGACACAGATCATAGCAAGGAAGTTGTACATGCCCAATATGGCTGCTCGAAAGAGACAGCCAAAGGACACCATGAAAAGGGTCTGTATGATCAGCCCTCGAGCAGTCCATTTCTCCCTAGCAGGTAATAGGACCATTCTGCTCCCTGAGAGCTCTGAGATTGACTTCTCAAGATGAGGATCGTCCGCTTCAACAGCGAAGAAGTGCAGCACAAGCAGAGAACCGCCAACATTTATGACGCAGTTTCGCAGAAAAACCCACCGGTCAGGAACGTATTTCGGCTTATCTTTGTTGAATGCAGGGACAGCGCGAATCTGCCATGGGGTATTCACACGACGATAATTGAACGTGAGCCCTACAGACCAGACAGATCTCCTCCACTGACTGGTACTACTCTTTACCGTCATTTTTTGGCCAGATTTTATCTCCCAGGCAATCTGTGCATCGTACGAGACACGGCTCAACATAATCAAATCAATGGCATTGAGTATGTTCACCCAGCATATGGCAGCTAGGGGTCCGCGGGCGGGCGTTGATGAAAAAGCTTGGTGCACTTGCAACTGAAACGAGCAGGCGAGTGCAATGGCGATCGCAATGAGGGTAGGTCTTATTTTAGAGTATGGCGGCGCGAAGGCAATTGTCCATCCTGTCAAGACTGGAATGAGGAGCCATTGTGAGAGCGCGATGCTCTGTTCTGAGTTAAGCACCATTGAGGACGGATGTGTCGGAGGGAAGATCAGGAGGGATGATGAAGCAATAATAACAGCGCTGGTTGACATATTTCAGGCTGATTTGCAGTCTGTGCACACGTGGCTGACTAGCTGCATGGCGAAAGGTCCGGCGCTTGCATGGCCTCTTTTCTTCTCTCAGCAAAGTCCGGCGGTGACAGATTCCCTGGGATCCTGAAACAGTGGAAAGGAAACTGGCTACTCCGTACAAATATATATATATATATATATAC